>LYUA01003076.1:92334-104032 GCA_002093875.1 Calopteryx splendens
ATTCACACATAAGGGTAGGGTGGCCAGTTTCTTTCCCTGTACCTCCTGTGATTTCCCAGGATCACCTGGTGCACGAAAAATGGTACACGGCTTGGGTGAAGCTGAGCGTACCCAGAGGCGTTCACCGGAGGCCTTCCGGTTAGTAGCTCAGCGCTCTACCCACTGTGTAGAACGAGTGACTAATGAAAAAATTCTAAGAAGAGAGTAGAAGGAAGCCTATGATAAGAGGAAGAGGAAAACTAATTATGCATATGCCTACCTAATGAAGCACAATAGTATACCTACTGAATACTGTAATGCAAAGAAGGAGGGGGAAGAACAGCAAAGGAAGCCAAGGAAAAAACAATACGAAGGGATTCAAGTTAATGGCAGGGCGTAGAATAACTTGAAGAGCTAACATATATCTAATTTAGGACTGATGTCCTTAGATAATGTGAAAGGGTTCTCCAACGGACTTACCGATTCGGCGGCTAAGATTACTTTTTCGAACTCAAAAGACTTATACATTTTAACAAAATTGATAGAGCTCTACAAATAACATAGCATTAAGACAAATTCGAAAAAGAGAATGATTATAACATGCGGAAGAGATAAACCAAAGACAGATGTGCTAAGATGATGAAAAATGGAACATGTAAATACTTTCACAAACCTCGGAGGTGGAACACAACGTGGGAGTCGAATAAACACTACGGAAATTTACTCTTCCATGATGAAGACGACTGGAAAAAAATAATTGAGTCTAAACTGTAAAAACGTGAGAAATTCGGGAAACTTGAGAGCAAAACAGGCTGAATGGACTCAAAACACGGCGCAGAAGACGATCGGTGAAAATTAAAAGAAAAGAAAAAGTAAGAAGTTTGGATACCTAAACGTGAAAGTGTAGGCGAGTAGGAGGTGCTAAGGAACGCCCCCTAGAAAAAAAAGAAATGGATGGACTCGACACAGTGCGAAACATGGAAGGAAATGGAAAGAAAATTTCAGGGGAAGCCAACAAGAGGATGAAAAGGGACAAATATATAGGCAAAAATTACGAAACATTTAAGAAAGGAATTTGTTGGGAGACTGTTAGAATTAAAATGGAAGTCGGAAGAATGGAGAATTGCTACTGGCAGAGATAAGAGCAGAATATTGCCAATCCTCTGACTAGTAAATTATTAAACTAGATGGACTTCGTTTGACTAAGATTCTTGCCATAGTTTACCAACACCACTACCAACGGAACCAAAAATAAGAGATATTTTATAGCTCAATTTCCAATGAATAAATAAATTAGAATAGCTTTTAGTGAGTTGATTGATTCCCCTATTTCTCATTGATGTACAACACCGCATTTACTCGTAAATTTAGCATCAAAAGAGGCTTACGATCATTGTCCTAATTTGAGCATCCATTCGTTACTCTGCAACGGAACTCAATTTTTCAAGTTTTCAGCCGAGGGCACATTTCAAAGTCTCGCGGATTTATGAAGAAATCGAAATCAGACTTACTATTTTTTCCCTTCCAAGCGCAAAAATCGGCTTCATGGGTCACCAATGCTCCTTTCCTGAAATGAATCTTTTATCAAGGCCGTTCACACGACAGCTTACATTAAACTGAATACATTGCTGCTGACTTTATTCTATATAATATTCTCCTATCATCATCCGCCCATGAAGATTAAAATTACTGTTTCCTTCCTCTCGTGGCCAACGTTCACTCAACGGTTCATATTTGTTGAGGAAAACAACATAATGACGCAGCGGTAAATGGGTACGCTGCTACGTCATTAATGACCAAGAATATGATAGAAATTCTAGGAAAAACTCATAAAATATTATTTTTCCTAAGCGTATTCCCCAAGTCTTTTACATATTTCTTTATCTGGGATGCCTTCACAATTAATGCTACCATTAGTTCCCCAAGATCGCCTTGAGCGTGGACGAAGCTCTTTCAAACATTTACACTCTTCAAGCTACCCCCTTTCAGGATAGCTATTGTCAAGAAAAAGACGAGGCTTGATCAATTTGAAAAAAAACGAACACGCTATTAAACTGTGCTGTGCCTACACAACTGCCCAAGAATAACATTCGGTATTCATGTCGTATTTGGTCTATGGCCAAAATCAAGATTCAGATGAAATCTATTGGGTGCTCATTTCATTTTTGCGCTTTTTACAGAAATAAGTGTATTTGTTGCATTGTTTATTGATTCAAATAAAATATAAATGATCTGACCCTTACTCATTTACATGCTTGCTTACCAATTCTATAATATTATTCGAAGCGAAGAAACTACAGTCGCATTCCTAAAAAGAAAGGGAACCCAAAGAAGATGATCACGAGATTCCTCGGTGTCATGCATTTAAGGAGAAACAAAATTTTAACTATCAGAAAAAATCGATGAATTGAACGCGTTGCTATACCCGCTGTGTGAAGCGCTTTTGCCGAAAGGCGCAGTCAGCAAAGGGGAAAAAAATTTTTTTAACCTATATTAACATAAATGGACAAGGCAACATAAGATTTCACTTTCAACCCAACATTTTGGAATTAAGTTATTATTGGTGCATGGAGGTCAATCAGAAGACAATCAAAATCTTAACTGGACACGGAAATCACACGATTTCTGACTGAAGTAACTAGTTTGGAGACCTCCCTAAAAAGTTTTTCACCAAAATATTATTATTCTTTCGTTGTTCAATCAACCTGTTTACCGCATATGACATGAACATTCGCTGAATACTTTCTTAACCACCCTCACCGTACAAGTTCACCCTCAGCTTACAAGTTACCTATCAATTTTAAATTGATCAGTTCAGTCAAAGTTTTTAAAAAAATGTTTACGAGCGAAAAACATTGCTCTTTCCTAGCCTATTCAGCAGAGTATGATAGTCACAAGTTCCGAAAATACTTCAGTATAAAAATTATGGGGACGTGGTAAAGCGTTTGGGTACTGACCGGATAGACCGGGTTCCATTCCGAGTGAATCAGGCCAACCTTAGATTTACAAAAGCTGTGCGATTTTTCGAGTATCATATCTTCCATGGAAACGGCAGGCGGCAGAGGGAAAGGAACTGAACACCCTACCCTGGATGTGTCTTTCACACACCGCAGGGCGTATGGTATAGATCTCTACCCTTTTCTGTCCTTGAATATCAAAATTAACCTCTCGGGTTGATTATGCGCTTTAAGTATATATTAATTCTCTAAAAGGACAATTACTTACCAAGTTAGGGGGGGCATTCTTCCAGAACTCTTAAATACCGTGAGAAGGATAAGTTGGATAGAATCATTTTATTAAGAAGAACTATGGCTCGAAGCGTAGACTCACAACCTATTGCGCCGGAGCCAGACAGAAGCAGCACGTGCTTCTACGCATTATATGAATGCTGCCAGCTTCTCAAATTGAGCACTAATGAGAAACGACGTGTGACGTTATATAAATGGATTCACATTATTCTGTATGTAAACACATTACGAATAATACTTTAAGGGGTAACACCTTCCTCAATCTTAATTTCTGACACCTCTCAAGATTCACAAATTCATAAATCCAAGTTCATGAATTTGTTCATAAATTTTCACCATCGTTGTAAATAATCAACTAGTCGATTGTTCCGTTATATGTAAACAACGTAATTAATCGTTTGACTTAGGATCCATTCGTCAACCCTGCATAATAGCATTCAATGCTATTAGTGTCTTCACGCAGCTTATTTTAAAAATAGATATTATTTTAGAATGGCACTACTTCCACTATCAGAATATATCGGATGGCGAACGAATGTAAAATATTAAATAAAGACGCCACTTAAGGAGAAACTAAGGCTAAATCCACAAGTTAGTATGTAAAACATTCGTCTTCTTAAAGAAAAATTAGAATCTTTGGCTGTATTGAAACGAGCAATCTTCAAATCAAAGTGCCTATCAAACGCTTCACGTACCATATGGATAAGAGTCAATTGAGCTGTTTATTTCCCCTATGCACATGCTAAACAGTTTATAATTTTTTTGCCAGATGAAAAATTCCCAGAACGACTCAGTCCTTGATTACAAAGATTAAAAGCGACGAAATTCGGACGTCGACATTTTTTTTCCCCCTTCACCGCCTCACGATGAACGATTACAAGAGAGAAAAAGAAGATAAACATTTGACGAACAGTAACTGATAGAACGGGCGTGCAGCTCATTCCATGGGCGGGGGAAAATGTCAAACTACGAACGAAATTTGAATTGCATTTTACGTAATTGAAAGAGGAAAATTGATATACCAGGTTCCACGTGGGCTACTTTATTATGAGCAAAGATCGAATCAAGTCCATTTAAACGTTCAGGAATAATTCTTCCCTGGAGATGGATGGACGTTGATTCCCGGGATGTGTCAATGAACCTTGGGAATCTTCACCAAAAAATTAATTGGCCACGTCGCAATGTGTGCTATATTGTGACGAAAGTGACACAAAAAAAGTCATCAACTTGGGAAAAAATAAGCTCAATATCTTTTATTATTATCGAATATGTAATTTCCTCCGTAACTTGACAACGGGTGTCAACGAAATCTGCGGAGAGCTATCGTGAGAACAATTACCGACCGCAATACGGCATTATGTGCATTACACGCTCGCGACGCATCCACTAATCAAGAGAGATTCCTCCCGCGCCCCCCAACCCCTTCTTCTGCTCGAGAGATGATAAAAGGTTTGTGTTGATCCACGGGGCGAACGGTGACCAAACAGTAAGTCACGACTCGGCGAAGAGGCGGTTGATTCGACAATAAACACAAAAGGGGCGAAAAAAAATATTTTTCATTATTTTTTAAAGGCCTCCTCGCGCATGACGACGAGAGTTAAGAAAGGGTGGGGGGAGTATATATTAAGTGCACTGCAGCTCCCCCCGAACAGGAAGCCTGTCTGTGAGCACCCACCACAACCACCTCCGACATCTGGGTCATTAATGTGAAGGTCAACTAAGAATAGGGAGATAGCCAGAACGCATATATATAGGGGGAAAGCGACGCGGCTCTTCCTTCCAGTCCCAGCCCCTCTTGGCGCGCGCTCGTCTCTCGCACCGCAAGGGTATTTTTTGGACAAGTGAGCAGCGAGTGCCCGCAGCCAGACATGGACCCCACCGGAAAAGTCGCCTTGGTCACCGGCGGTGCCGTGGGCATCGGTAGGATGTACTGCCGGGAGCTCCTGAAGGCTGGTGCCAAGGTAAGGACACCTCCGATCCTTTTCCCCCCGAGCTCTGCGGCGATATATTCGCGGGCTCCTGGGGATGGTCCCTCCTCGTGGTTGTGGGGAGCGTCACAGGGCGTGGCCCGCCTCTTCGCGTTCGTCAGGTGGTCGTCCCAACGGGCGGCGAAATTTTCAATTTTCTTTTGACGGGGAATATGACCGGATCGTTCGAGTGAGAGGTTTCAACTTTTAATGGAAAACTCGTGGTCGGATTGGGTCCGGTGCTGCGGATAATGGGAGCTGGATTCCTTAGGCCTGGGACCCGGGTTTGATTCCGTCATGGAAAATTTTCTGATGGCTCCCCATCGCGGAGTTGTGGATGTAGATGTACGCATCCGCACGGTTATGCGAAGAGAATGATGTCCCTACAGGATCACAAGGTCCTGTAGTGGGAAAAAAAATCTTTCCGGAAAACACCCGTCGTGCACTGCTGCGGAAGATTTCGATTGTTTACTTAGCGATTATAATATTTTGACAGCGCCCACATTGTGGTGACAGGCTCAGTGGTTTAACTCTTAAAAAAATGAAATGAAACGGAAGTATTCATCTTTAATTTTTCGGGGGTGGACTGTTTTCCCATGCTTTGCGCCGGACCAAAAATTTGCATCCAAAAGGACCTGTAAGCCATTCATAGCTCTAAATCAAAGGGTAGTTTAAAATCGGTACTAAATTTATCCAAAGACAGATGGTTAGACCGCTGTTACGTTAATCTATTCAATTGCTCGTCAATATATAGACTCCCGTCCATTTTCTGTGTACCTCGGTAGTACGTGTAGTTGACACCACATTCCTTCACATGTGTGCTCCGAAGGGTGGTATTTTTTTTCAGGTATTCAGATACTAAGTTTCGTTGAGAGAGGAAGAGCACTTGGTTGCCAAACCGAGGTTTGCAAGATCGAATTCCGCTGATTCCACTTCTAAGCTGTGTGATTTTCTGGGTACCAGAATTTTCCAAATCCTTCATCATAACCATCCGCCCTCGACTGTTAAAATCCAATCTTCGGATTAATTGCTGTAGTATGGGTATCAGGTGCTGAGTAATGGATTTAAGTGAATAAACTGCGATTTTTCTGGCCCATGCGGTGGTGCGGTAACGCCCTAGCCAGCTTAATCATTTGGCCAAGGGGTTTGATTCCGGCTTAGACGGATTTCTCCTCCACGATATGCCCTTGGTGTCTGGGATGATGTGTGTCTGTGATGTGTCATGATGGTGACGATGTCACGATGGGAACAGGATGGCCATGTTTATAAAATCAATTCAAAATACCACAATCGGTTGTATTTGAATTAGTTTTAAATAAATTCAGAAATTAATTTGGTCCAATCATTTTACGTGGTTGAATTCGTGGTTTACATTCTCCTCTATTCACAAATTATTATTTTTGTATGATGCGCATCTGCGAGAGAGGACCTTAACAATTAAATGTTTATTTAGTTTTGTGATTAAAGTTACAAGGAACTTTTTTTATTCATCAAGTCGGCTTTCAAATTTAGCTTGATCTTTAACTTTTAACTTAACCAAATTTTGTTTTATCACCTACCGTTAAAAGCCAGGTCGCATTTCCGTGTTCACACTCAGGTCTTCAAATGATTAAAATAAAAACTATCCGGTGTAAACTCAATGAATTTTTACACAGGAAATAAAAAATGGAATTCTGTAAAAATTATTCAGTTTAAAAAAATATTCCACTGAGCATGTTTCTAAGTATACCATTTTCCAGGACTTTCATTGGAGATGACATACTGACGTAAAATTCACAACAAAATAAATGTTTAAGAAAGGAGAGAGAATGAAGCTGACCGAGTCATATGGTGCGGTAAGTGATTTTTAGGACGAGTAACGGAATGTTTTAAATGTAGACCAACACGGACGGAAAGTTTTTTCTATTCTCTTTTTAGTCATCTTCCTTTTTTCCCGATGCAACATTAATGTTGAAATGGCCTTGCTGAGTGAACCTATCACAAAACCGGATTTTGAAATTCCCAACACCCGCTATGACCTTTGACATTTTTTCATACATAAACAAATGTCATGCTGTTGCCCGAGTGTGTTAAAACGTACGTATGAGTATATTGTGCATTAAAGTGCTATACGCACGGCTCGGAGGCAAATGATCGTTTCCCTAACACATGCCAAATCCTTTCTTCTATATATGACAATGAAATCCATAACTGATATTTCATTTATCTAAATGAAAAATATCACAGAATGAAGATGATTTATCCAACCTAATCTGATGTGTGCAGACCAAAATTACTAAAACAGAATTTCCTAGTAGTAATCAACATTGCCTTAATGCACAACTCGACTGTACTACTGATTTGTTGACCACAGTAAAAAGTTCTATTATAAATTATGAAATCAACCCCACGAGCGTAGACCTAACTTGCTCTCAGACAGAACAATGCATACCGTTCTGTTTACCGGTACTTAACTTGGAGTTGAACCAAGTGCAAACTGAATACCTTACGTAACGCTTCATTAGAATACATAATTTTCAATGAATTGATTGCCACATTCTTAGGTACTTACCATGAATGAGAATTAGTTATGACAAAACTGAAAACTTTTGTATCTTTCAAATGGCATTAGCAAAAGCCCCGATTAAAATCCTATATCACTAATCTGAACGATGAAATAGAATCGCGGATTTGATGGCGGTAACTCACGTATTTGTTCACTGCATATGCACTCGATAATTCAACATCAAGCAGCGTGATAGAAAATTATGCAAAGGCACAACATTTTGAAATCGAATCACGTTCTTTCCTCAGAACGTCATCAGCCACACCCCTAGGAGATTGGATGAGATAAAATCTGGCTGGCGATAGACTAAGCATAACAATGCCAGATTTGACTCACAATTAGCCTTAAAACGCTACCAGTCTCTCTTAAAATAACTTCTCGCTGAAAAAACAAAAGAATTATGTTGGTTATTGAGCAGTTTTTCATGAAGAGAGATCCTTTGTAACTTGACGCAACGCACACCTTTTTTACAAAACCTGTGTGAAGAGAAACTCATCCTTCAAATCAATACCTTACATTACGTTAGTTAAAAAGATTCAAGAGTTTTAAAATGCTTAACGAATATGATATCAATTTTTTACATTTATATAATGATACAATGAATACGAATGTATATATTCATATTTATTGCAAGAATATAATCTCTTGATCACCTTTTCGTTGATTAAATGTTCTTGTACTCTTGGAAAATGTTCGGCCCAATCAAATATATATGTCCTCCGACCTGTGATTTTCTTGACATATAATGGAAGAAAAATTCATTAACGGTGCGAAAAATCAAGCAGCGTGATAGAAAATTATGCAAAGGCACAACATTTTGAAATCGAAATCAAAATCCAGGCCCAATTTCTCTAAAACATGATTCCCTAGAAATTTAACGACCGCTCATCTTCCCAACATAACTGCCGACGGTCCGTTCAAAAAGACACCGGGGAAAAGGACAATTGAAAACAGCAAACATAAAACGAAACTTAACTAACTAACACACTGACAAAGAACTGATTTCGATATAAGTTCCACACGCCCTCTTGACGTGTGATTATCATGAGGACATAGATTCGAGCGAAACTACTTTTCAATTTTAAACCTCAAATGTATTTATCTATCAACTTTTTACCCATGGGATAATTTCAAATTAGAGATTCAATTGTTGAGTAGCGAGAACAAGTGCGACATCCAAGGCAATTAGAGAAACACGATAATTAAGAACAGAAGGATTAGCGAAGCGAAAGTCGAAGTTATTTTTATCCTATCAAAAGCAAAATACTCCTCTCTATGTCCTATTTATCCTATGAACACCAATAGAAGAAAAGGTTTACACCATACTATCCGACAGGATAAATGTGTAGTGTCCTCCACGCAGGTCGAAATGCCATTAGAATTATTTTTTTTAAACTGGGTAGTCTCTCTTAACTGAGACCCTCGAGTCTCGGCGTAAGAGGTTGGTACTTACTTGTTAGTATCGGGTAATCTGACTCGATATATTATTTTACGTTGAACAGAGATTATTCCAGGACTTTACTTAAGAGAGTTGGAGTTCAAGAACGGCATCACTTTCAAGTAGACCTTCCTCATGTTCATTACCAACCAATACTTCGACCTTCAGTGGAGTGCTAATGTATGATACTACACCCATCACTGTTCCGGTGAAGAGAAAAGAAAACATTGGGGAATTTGGCCGGAGGGTGAGGAGGATTTGAATTTTTGCCAGCCGGGCCTACGCTCGTCAAGCACGTGTACTGCATCCACACACACACACAAACACGCACGAGCACGTAAACAAGCACTCACGCGTAAATCGATAAAACTCGCGAGCGGAGGAGTCCCTTCTCCCGATCACGCAAACAAACCGCGAAAACAAACCGAGACCAAAAAGGCATATTTCAAATTGAAAGTCAACAGCTTTGCCTTGAACAATTAAATCCTGCCCAAAAAAACGACAGGTGTTTTGCCTGCGATTTTTCGGTTTTCGTTCTCCCCAACCAGGGCCAAAGTTATATCAGTTCCCAGCCGCTCCGACGCTAATTGCTAAGTATTTCTGTTCATGTCATTTCATTGTAATAGCGTCCCCCGTTACTGGTATCAAAATCAATCATGGTGCAAGGGGGAAAGGTGGGAACGAATGACAGAATATGGGTTTAGGGTTTAGACATATTTGCTAGTGTTTCGTGATACGGTTTATCACAGGGATTTTACTATTTTCCCACGGAATCAAATGATTAAAATTAAGTAACTAGTAAATGTAGTCTGATGGAAGGTTAAATTAAAACCTTTATTTACATCTGAGCTACATTGAAACCATTGTGCTCCTGCCATTTTCCTATAACCTTGTTTCAGCACGCGTCTTCTTCTTTTTCTTTCCGCTAATTCAGAGCAATCCCAAAAATGTGAAGCATATGTGGTAATTAAACGCATAATTGTTTTACATGTAAGTTAATTTGCTTTTAGGATCGCGTGTTAATTACATGTTGAGTAGAGGATAAAGGTTTTCAATCACTCAATTTACTCTCCCGAGGGTGTTACTGAAGCGTAATTTCCACTCCAAGCTTTTTCACTTAACACCGAAAAAGGTCGCCTTGTCTCTTCATAATATTTGGCTATTTTATAACTTAAGGGGCACTAACTTCCTGTCTAGCTTGGGGCGTGTATATAGCATACCTATTGGTACAACTGCTAGAGATTGTCTTATCCTTGCTTATTTTCAATTATGGGCTTGGGGAGTCTTTAGGAATACGGCAATTTCCCAGAATCGTGGAAAGTAGGAGAAGGGGGAGAGAGATAGGAAGGCTTTTGTTCAGGGTGCTGAGGGAATTGAGGAACTATTTTGGGACGGTTAAATTATTTTTTAGCAGATCGTCGCAACGAAGATTGGTCGAGCAGTGATCATTTTTGTCTTGAGCTTGTACATGAGTCATCTAGTTTCACCAACGAAGATGAGGAAAGGATCCGAGGATGGAATATTTCTTATACTATTTCCATATTTCTTGACTTCTTCCCCAAGAATTTCCCTCGCGCTGCTATTGAACCGAGCTGAGAAGTGTGCTGCAAAGACCTCACATTTTTTGGATTCTCTTGAGGTACTTTTTCATTTGATGTGGAACGGGGGGAGGTGGGGGTTTATCGCGTCCTTCAGAATTTGGCCGGCTTCCACACGTAGTTATCGCTTGCGGGGTGTTTTTCAGTGATGCTGCTCCGTGCTTCATTTCTGTCTCCCGACGTGGGAGCGCACTGTTTCTAAGGGCTTTGAAGTGATTTCCGTCTTTCAGAACCCCTTCCTATCTTCCGAGCTGCATTTATTTCAAGTTTCGTTATGAAATATTTCAGAGTGCAGTCGGGGGTTGGAGTATGCACGCAATCTTTCGATTGACGCAGCTTACATGACGAGTTGATTGGCTATCCCCCAACCCTCTATAATTAACCCTATCGTGTACTCCAGATGCTTGCTCTGAGGTATCAAATATCCACTTTATACAACAGCGTTGGTTAGCGATGTGGGAATATTGCTGTCGTGGTGGTTATATAATTGAGGAATTGTACTCGGATACACAAAAAAACTCTGCATTTTATAGGCTATACTTAAATGTATGTATGTGTGTGGATGCATTTATATGTATATATGTGCATACTATATANTCATGAATAATTTTGAGAGTGTTCAAGAATGATAGAGGATTCGCGAGGCTTTCTTCTGATAAATCGAGTTCACATAACAACTATAATGAAGAGATCACTTGTTAGAGTTATCATGTGAGGAAACTTAGCATTTAAAAAAGATGAAAGAAGAAATTATTTTCTTACTAACATAAGGTACAAATCATAAATAAAAAAAACACTAACTATACTGATTTTTTTGCTAAAATTATATTTCCTTATCCTAATAGTATGAAGGAAAACTACTGTTGTAGACCTCCGGTTGTCAGACCTTCGCCTTATAATTCCAAATAATTTACGAAATTAGT
>LYUA01003077.1:307-11222 GCA_002093875.1 Calopteryx splendens
AGTTGCTTTTCTCTCAATAAGGTTTCACTCTCATGAATTGAGAGCTCATACTGAACACTCCTTCTTCCTCTTTTTGATTGTCCTTCCACCATTCCTTCTGGCACATCACATAAAAGACATTATCCCCACAGTAACTGCCCCATCTATTTCTTCTTTATGTCTAAAATGGTGTTTAGCAGCTTTCTTTCTTCCCCTACCCATCTCAATACTTCATTTCTAACCTCATCAGACCACTTTATGTTAAACACTCACCTCCATATCCACATTTTTAAGCTCTCTAATTGTTTTCTTTCCCTTTTCATTACCATTTGGGTTTCCCTGATGTACATAAAAACACTCCAAACAAAACACTTGACCATTCTCTTTCTCATTTCCAAATCCATTTTGCTCCTTAATAACATCATTTTCTTTCTAAAAGCTTCCTTTACCACACCAATTCTTGTTTTTATTTCTGCTACACTTTGCCAAACTTCTGTCGCTTATGTTCCCAGATATTTGTATCTTTTAACTTACTTAAGCTGCTTTTCATCCATATATGTATTCAACTGTTCCTGCTTTCCAACTTTCATTGCCTCTGTTTTTTTTTGTTTAGTTTGAGTCCATGTTCCACTTTTGTTTGCCTTAGATGATCTAGCACCACAATCAGACCCTCTTTGTTCTTTAGAAATGGGATCATATTGTCCATGAATCTGATTCATATTATTATTTTCCACCAATGATCGCTCCCTTATCATTCTTCCAGCACTTATCTTCCACATAGATGTTAAAAAGAGTTGGAGATAAACTTCACCCTTGCCTCATTTCTGTACCTATTTTAAAACACTTTATCCTACTGTTTCCTACTCTTATAGCTCCTTTGTGCTCCATATACAGTCTGCTTATCAGTCTTCTTTCTATGTGTTTGTTTAATTGCTGTCAGAGATTTTTCAAGCAGTATTATCATCATCACCTCTTCTGTGGTATACCTGAGCAATGAACAAACCAGTGGTGCTAGCAATATATTTATGTCTCTAGTAAGTTAATATTTGTATGTATTATTTTTCATACTTCTCATTTCTAATAATTTTATATTTTATGCTTTTGTAAAAATATTTCCTCCAGGAGAACCAATATACATATATATTTAGGGTGTTAATTTTCTATCTGTAAAATGGATTTTCTAGTATAAATGACTTTTAAAAGCTCCCTCAAACATGATTGCTTTGAATATAATCACTGATCAAAGCATATTACAAGAATGCTGACTATAGTTGTGTCAATAATATTTTGAAAGTCAAAATTGAATAATAGAGATAACTCATAAAAAATCCAATACTTAATAAAATAAATCTTAAACCATAAATCATGTCAGCATGGGTTTTTCTCCCACGCATTTCAACATTCAATATAACAAGTACCCTACCTTAGTTTTCTGAAAAGATTTGTCAAATCTTGTTTCAGTGTAGTTTCTATGGAATACCCTGGAAGAAAAGTTTTGTTTTTTTTTCTCTCTACAATGCTTTTAGTTTGCCAATCCGCTAGCTATTTATACGAGGGGCTTCTGGTTCTCTTGTTCTCCAGATTTCGACCACATATTAAAATTAATTCTTGATGGAAAATCTATAATTTGCAGCAGTAGTAAAATAAGGAGACCTCATATACAAGAGGAATGAGGAGGTGTTACTCATCCCACACACCACCAAATATTTGCATTAGCAATGAGATTTTGTCAAACATTCTTTCTGTAATCCCGGTTGAGGATTTTATAGTTTCAAAATATTGACTGAAATAATGGCACATGTGGTGGTTTTGGATGTAGGTATACGAGAGGAGAATATAAGATACTTATTTTCTGTAAAAATTTGAACCCATTGCTCTCATTTCTCTCGTGTAGTACGTAACTCACGAGGGTTGTTCGAAATATTTTGAGCGGGAATCGGGATCGACTATGTTATACTCCATGAATTCTCGAATATTTCTAAAATTTTTCAAAACTCTATATTTTAAAGCATGAATATAAGAATCGTTCATTTACATAACAATGGTATTGTGCTAATTTTGAGGTTACACCAACGGACTTGTTCCTAATGCATGAAATGAGATTGGAAAGTCGGAGACTACTATTGCATTGTTGCTTTCATCCACCGTATGTAAAATCATATTTATCGCTGTCAAAATTATATATTTCGATTTAATACTTATGAGTAGAGTTGAACTGAGCAACCTTAGAGGAGTAAATCATGGTGCAATAATTTAGGAAGCGAATCCTTTCAAAGGCTAGTTACATTCCTTTACTTATTATTGACTAAATACGAAGTTGAGCTTTTAGCTTATAGTTATTTCTTGACAGTATTTTCACCGATGGACTCGGGTACATTTCTCTCGAATTTACCCTTGAAATGCGGATTTAGACTGGTTTTAAGGTGCATGTAACAACATTTTACGAAGCATTCGTTCATTGGTGAGAAATTATGCTTACTCACCATTTAACTTCCATAAATATGTGCGAAGAGTGACGAGATGATCAGAATTGTTAATCATATTTTTTGTAGAATGGAGGCCCATAAGCAACAGCTTGAAATAAAATCCTATCCTTGGGTTTTGTGTTACTCTTCATTTTCTGTAACTTGGTAGTGCTAAATTTCCGGTATAAGATGTGCAGTAGGTGAAGGGAATATAGCACAATTTATCCTGTATAATTATCAAGACGGAATTAAAGCGTACAACCATTGAGTGCCAAGCCGATATTTTGCCGACCTAACGGAGTAGCATCATATTTAACTATTTATTATATAATTATATAATAAATGTCACGTATAAGTGGCATTTATTATAAAATATAATAAAAGTACGTAGTCTTTTCTACAAACTTGGGCGATGGTTACGTCAAATTCTTATTTAATCGAAGATTTACACTTGTTTGACGTTAAATATTTATCAGGCGTGACAAACGATGAGCAATAAATCTTCATAACTTGAAAGTTTTATAAGATTTACGTAAATATGTTACCAGCATATTCCGTAGTGACATTCGTAACATTCAGTATTTGCTATTATTCCTCATAGATACGATATCGAATGACAGAAATACCTACTGAAATATGGAGTTTGAAAATTATTGAGATGATTCCTGGTAATTTACTCTATTATTTTTATCCAGTTTAATTATAGTTCTTATCTGAAGGGTTGGCTATTAATTGCAAGTTGCTAGATTAAAGCTCGGAGTGGTGATATGTATTGTCCTAATCAGGATAATTATACGTAATCATTTCCTCATATGTCATCAGTAGTATCCTTCTTGCTTGATGGATGAAAAGGACATTAATATTTAAAACGACGGATCTATGAGTTGATCAAGCAAATTATCACAAAAAAATGAATCATGAATACTTGATTTGGCAGCCGCGATTGAATTCGATCGATTCCCCCGAAAGGGGTTCATCGTTGGCAGATGGGAATTCAGTCTCTACAGCAAATCCTTGCGGTGGGTTACGATTCCCTTCCTTTGCCGTGAACCGCTCGCCCCTAATATAGTTTTGAAGCTCTCCCCCAGCGCGCCGCACGGACGTCCTTCCTCGCCCTCTCCCTCCCGGCCTCCCTGTACCCCTCCCTCTTTCCCCGCCTCTTCCCCTTTCTCCCATGCGTCACACACAGAGAGCACACCTCTGCGCGCAGGTCTCGCAGACGCGCCACTAGTCTTCGCGCTCTCGGCCCGCGTGCATCCTTACCGTCGTTTGTTTCTTGCCCCGCCGGCGGCAGAAGCAGCCGACGTACCCCCTCGGGAGGAAGGAAGGTCGGACAACTAACATGGTGTAGCGCTGGGCAAGAACTCACATTCTATGCTTTCCCCTCTTGCAGCTGCCGCCTTTCTGCTTTGTAAAAAGACGGGCGGTCCGTCCCCCCCCTATCGAGCCCCCCCTCATTTCCTAGTGTGGTGTGAGAGTGTGTGCTTTTGTGTCTGTGCTTTCGCGTCCATGTGTGGGTGAGCCAGCGCGCTCCCGAGAGGGTAACTGCTTCCCCCCCTCATTCATCCTAGTCTGCTCGTGTCGTCCCTCGCGATTTTCCGTCTGGGGATGACTCAGGGTGGGTCGGAGGGTTCCGGGAGGCCCCTTCCCCCGCCCCCTGTCCCTCCTCGTCCAAGCAAGGAGGCTGTCGCTGAGGCCATGGCCAGGAGCAGATTGAATATCTCCGGCCCCGTCCCCAATGGCCGCAAACCGCTGAAGAAAATGGCCCCGGACAAACCCCCTGAGCCCCCGGTGAGGGTAGCGACCGTCGTCGCCGCACAGCAGCATCAGGGCGGCAAGCCCTTCAAGGCCGCTTCCCCGAAACTCGCGAGGGTGGCCCCGGAACCCGCCACTACGGGCGCGGGGCCGGAGAGGATGAGCGCTGCCTTCCCCGGGGTGAGACTTAATCAGATGGACATGAATCACACTGGAGGAACGAGGCAGGTCATCTTTCAGAGTCCGCCTCCGTCTTCCTCGCCCTCCGGGCGCGAGAAGACGCCGCCCAAGACGACGGAGACCGTCGTCGGCAAGTGCCCTCCCAATGAGGCGAAAATGACAAGTTTAGACATGGGTCCTTCCTCCCCAGCGGAACAAGGCCGGCGGGGAGCCGAGGGATCCGCGAGGGAATCTTCGGCCCCGAATAATCTCGCCACTGCCCCCCCGACGAGGCTGGACCAAGGCCAGCCGGTCCGCCGCCGCCCATCCTCCGGAGACCAGGCGCCGGTCACCAAGAGTCCAAAGGATGATCACGAGGTCGCGTCCTCGGCGACCGAGGACACGAACGGCGACACCTCGCATTCGCGGGAAAGGGCAGGCTCCCAGAGTATCTCGAACGGTCACTCCCGGACCACGTCCATTTGCTCCCGGAACGGTAGCTTTAGTGACAGGGACTTGAGTTCGGACAATGGAGTCGGCGAATCCGACTTTCAGGTCGAACTGCGGCACAGTCGCTCCCCCGGCTGCCCCAATGGTTGTCAGTCGGAGGATACGAGGCACGGGTCCACGTCGTCTTATAGTGCGTCGTCCGGCGTATCTTGCAGGAAGTATCCCGGGGGCCTGATCGCCGAGATCACCAGGATGGCCTCCCTGAGGGGTCTTCCGCCGCTCCCCAAGAGCCTAAGTGGGGTAATGGACCTGGAGGGCATAAGACTGATGGAGGCGGAGATGGGGGCCCAAGCCGGGAGGTCGTCCGTGGCTGAGCACCATTCCCACCGTGGCCTGCCCCCGGGACCCTCGCCCTCCTCCACTTCCTCCCAGTCTTCGCAGCAGCAGGATGCGCACCACGGGATGGGCCACCGGCACCACCAGATCCAGCCCCTGCCCCCCCACTCTATGCCCCCCGCCCCCCACTACATGTCGGCGCACCAGAATGGCAGCCAGGAGCCGCCCCCCGGAAGGGGCCGGAAGCAGAGCAGTTTGGACGGCCAGCTGGCGCTCCTCAGGCAGGAAATGGTGAGTTCTTCTGCTACCATCTTCCGTCCGGAAGAATTCTTGCATCATGTGAGAAATATACTTTTGACCGGTCTCTTATTTCAGAAATTCACAGCGGTGTGGGTAATATTTATTCAGTGCATCATCAGTAATTTAGCCTGAGTTTATGACATAGAGTACCATTCAGTATACTACAAATAAGTATTTCCGATTTGGAGAGGGAGCAGAATGTGTGACATGGACCTGCATGATAGGAAACGCATTTTCTATAAATAGTTAGAAAAAATCACAGTAGAAACTCTTCCTCGAGGTTTGTTGATAGGGGTTGGGGGATGTAGTGCTGGTATGAGTAAACGAATAAATTTATTCGTACAAAGAGAAGACTAACTCTTGGGAAAATGATATCCTAATCCTATCTTTTTGCCTAATATACCTACATCCCGATATTTTCAGTTTTATTTTGAGGTAATGCCTCAACCGATTTGTTTTCTCTTCCTAACCTTTTTTATCGTTTTTCACGGATTGTTGTCGATGATTTTTCTGTGATTTTTGCGCTAAAATCACTTCGAAGAGAAAATGAAAGACAACACCTGCTACTAACCTAAAGCATGTCTCCTGTGGAATTTCATTGTTTTACTCACTGCTCTAGAAAACAGTTACAATCTAATCGATTGAATATTTTTGTTTCCAAAATACCCATTAATAATTTGCAGTTTTCTTCTGTATTTTTTAAATTAATTATTCATCCATATATTTAAAAATCTATTGACGTTTAGCTCTGCTAGAAGCTGAGCGTGTTCACTTCCTTCTTACTTTCATGTTGTGATAATTACGAGTAATTATCAAATCTCTATTGGCTTTGAAGTTTTGGCTACACTAGAAATATGACGTAAAGTGATGGAGGAAAAAGAGTTTTAAAATGGCAATTATCTAAAGCAGTAACAACTTATAAAATGCATCAATTTCCTCTGTTGCAGCTGCAATCGTTTGTTGATGTATCATTTGGATCATTTAACCGCAGGCGGGTACTGGTGTTGGTACTTGGGCAATAATGGATTGCCTGAAATATTTTGCGAAGGCGGCTGATGGCATTTGAACCACATGAATCAACTATGAGTACTTAATTTTATAGGAGTTGGGCCTCTGGCGCTCAGGCTTTATCCATCTTGACTGCCTTTAATCTGTTCACTTTTTGCCGTACTTAAATTTACTTAATAGGAGCTCATATATAACATTAGTCTCTGACTTTCGAATGAAATCCTATTTTATTCTGGAGTTATATCATTCCATTATAGTATAATTACAATCACTTCAGCGAAAGAATGCCCGCTCGATTTTTTCGAGTTTGGAGCGATGCATTAGGGCACTGCACACGAACCGAAGATAAATGGCGCCATGAAAAAATAATGAATGCGAAATGATTTGCGTAGCGAATGATTTGTCTTGACAATTGGTCGTCCCCACCTCCTTCAATTCTCACCCACTTTCCCTGTGAAGTCTGTAAGTGCTATTTAAACAGAGGAAAACGAAATTCTGGCGCTGCATCCTTACGGCTGTAATTTCTGGAACGAGGATTAACTGTAATTTACAATTGGGTTTGAAATATACATCAGTATTAGTGTACGATATTTGATACCATGACTTCCGTTTTTGCGCCATATTAGAATAACATGCGTTCAGTGAAAAAGTATTATGCTCGTGCTCCAATGCAATAACAGTATACTGATTTTCTAATGATTCTTAAGCGGTAAATATTTTACTGTAAGTAGTCAAGTCAATTGATGAAGGTCCTTTATAAGCTAGAATGTAAAAGCCATAATTTCACCCCGTTAAAGGAAAAGTTTGTTAATTGATTGGTGAATGATAATAGTGAAGTGAATTCATGTCATGTAGTGCCCATTTTCATCTTTTAGTATGACGTGGAATATGGCGTTCTCAGTCATTTCAGGTTGTTTGCATCCCGACTGCCTAGTTCACAGTTGAAATGATGTGCTGGAGTATTACCATTTCCGTAAAGAGATAGGTCGAGTGATTTTCAAATTTTAATTACCTTACCGATTTTCCGCTATCAATGAGTGCACAAGACCCAAGCATTTCAATGTTGAGCGCGCTAATTGGTAATGGAGAAAAGGCTTTGTATTTGTAATCTCGCATCGGGCTTAAGATAACTTGTTATGGAGCCTTATTTATTAAGATATTTCGAAGGATGACTGAAGTACCTATATTATGAAGCCTCTCAAATGTTTTTTTGTCTTAAAAATGCAGAAAGTCAGAACCGTAAAGGGTCTCATCCCGACAGTCTCTGTGTATCTCCTAGATTTCGTCTTGCTTCGAATCTAGAATAATTCAACTTTAAACCTTAACTATTCAACAGCTGGTGATATTTAAAAGCACCCTGATGATTTAAGACTCGTTTTCCAGTATCAAACGACGTGACTCATGTTTTGTAGCATTGGAGGTATAAACTCAGCAACGTTACCTCAGCTGTGACTGCCGCAGAGTGAATTCTATCGTTACATATTAATTATTACCTTTAACTTATTATAAATTATTGGCTTAATAACTATTTCCATATTGCTGTGCACGAAATTCGGTCACTTTATTAGCTAGTGTTATAACTTTGACCATAGGGGCATTTTTTGGGTACCAGGTCATCAAACCGACCTTCGGGTTGATTACCTTGATTTTTTTTGTAAGTTTGACCATCTGTAGTCATAGGTAGGGTAGGGTATCGAGAAAGAGTTTTCGACTTCTATCGATATTCTTCGACATTGAGAAATTCAAGTGGTATGCAGAAAGGGAAATTTACTCATTCGGTAAAAACCGAAGACTAAGTTGGGTTCTAACTTCTAGTAGACTAACTTCTAGTGGACCTACTTCAGTTAGGCCTAAGACTGTTAACTGTCCGGAGCAGTCATTTTTCACCACAAACGCTCTGAAGCTGACTGCATCGTTATCGACATCGTCACTGACAGCTGTCATCTCGCCAGAGGTCTGTAGAGAATTGTTAGGTATTTACCCGCTTCTTGGAGATTAATTTTTTTTTCTAGTAACATCTATGCTATATGACCTCCACAGAAAATTAACTTCGCTTATCTATACTATACACTGAGTTCAGTTAGATTATTGCATTCCCCAGGGTAATTTCTTTCACATCTTAAATTTTAGTTTCATGAGGTTATAGCAATATATCCAATTATGTGCATAATAATAGTGTTTGCAGTATGCACGCAATTATAAGGGAAGCGATTTTTTGTGTAAGGCCCACTCATCTCAGTAATTATTTTTCTTACTCTAAAAAAAGACCGGAAATCATCTTGACTGTGGTGTGCTTCGTGTTAGGAATTGCTGATTTGGACAATTTTCTCAATTTTTTTCTGTGCAGTCTGTGCTTCATCATCTTTGGTTTAGGCCACCATGGCAAGGCGTATTAAAATGGCGTGTCACAGTTATGTGCATGTCTGTACCAATCCGTATCTCGTCGGCTTTCCTCTGTTGGTCTCCTTATCGCGCCCGGAAAGAGTAGTAGAATTTCCTCCCTAGTCGTCTGTGGTATCCGTGGAAATTCTTGTGTGCGATGTGTAAAAGGCATTTAAAAGTACGTTCCCTCCTCGAAAGTGTCCTTCCCTCAAGTTTCTCCATTAGCTCGTTATCCTCTGTTTAGAAAGCAAACGTATTGGCTTAAATATGGGTTCGCCATTCAGTTAGGCCTGGGAAGTCTTATATATGTGCATGCGATGCACAGACCGAGACCTACGTATTGTAATATATTTTCAACACTTTTGGCTTGCCCTATAGATTGTAATGTTCTGTTAGCTTGCCCTATAGATTGTAATGTTCTGTGGGCTGGCCCCACAAAGTAACACCATAATGGTTTCCTCTTTTTCAAACATAGAGTGGTTAAAAATACTTTTCCCACTGCAAAGTGTTTTTGTTGTTCATAAAATATAGAGATCACGGTCGAATTACTTTAGTGCCGTTGTAATTGCATTGATTTCATCAAAGAGCACTATAACGGTGTATGTATATCTTTCTCGTGGGGGGTTTTTGAAACCATTTCAAAGTGCATACAGATTACCGCAAGTGCTGTTTAGGCTACCAAGCAGTCGTACACAGCGGTGATTGTTGAGATGTGGGATGGGAGTAGTGGAAGCAAATCTTGTTTCCTTTTTCCAGCAACAGTTTTGTGCTCGCGTCACTTCCTGCATCAGTGAGTTTTCCTGGTTCCGATCGATTTTTTAAACGCACTTCGTTCGAACTGAGGGGACATGAAGCTTGTCCTTCCCCTTTCGTAGCCGCTCCTACTTCATGGTATTAAAATAATAAGCTCCCCTCACGTACACTATAATTCTTCGAGCTTCGATGGTTTCGCGAAGGTTTTTGCTTCTGCTTTATTTACTTATTTCCCCACGAACGCCGTATTCTATGGTCAGTACATTACAGCATTTAAGTATCTTCAATTTTACTATTTTGTGGACTGATTATTTTGTTCCTTTTGTTTTGTTAGAACTGCGTTTCACGGGTTGAGTGGCGATGATTAATCCTTCCCCTGCTAAACTCCAGGTCGTGTTTCTTTTATTTTTGTGGGCACGTGGTTAATTGAGAAAATCCAATCTTTGGAAAGCTGCGTGGGCCTGAATTGTTTACTATTCGTGCTGTAACTCAACCGCATCGAGTTAACTGCAAAAAAACTACTTTATGAAATGTGTGACCGGTGTTACTAAGTTAACGTCATTTAGATCTTGCTGATAAATTTTATGGTATGGTCTTGTTAAGTGTCTCCGTTTCATTTTTGCCTTCAAATCAAAGAGCGTAACCTTTGTTCTGTATTATCATTCTTTTTTATAAATGCATGATATTCGTGGAAGTGTTATTAGGACCCTAGAGGAGTGCTTTCCAAATTTCCGTCATTCATTGTGCCAACTTCACGATTTTTTCTGTGTCATGTGCCTCTAGTGTTTTCTTGTACTTTTTCTTTCCATCTATTCAATTCTGTGTGGGCTAATTTAAATGTTTCCTGTAAATTATTTCTCGAAATGACTGCGGCAAGGCCTATTCTTATCTTGTGAAGGTGAGTTTCAATCCGATGCCATCGTCATTTTTTTTTCTCTGCAAATCAATGACTGAAAACACGCGAGCCTACTTTCAGTTTTGTTTCTCGCATTTCAAAATTCCGTATTTGAGAAATGCGCTCCTTTTACGGTTTCAAGGTTTTCTTCTTTCGGAGCGTTGGCGTTAATTCTGGCGTAGCGTCTCAAGACACTAGGCATTTTCACATTTTCGTGAATAATTACCAATGCAAATGAAATGCACGTTCTCATGACTTCCACATTGTTCCTAAGATGATCGTGTTGATGATGATGTGAAGATTGATGGTCGTGTGGGTAAATTGACATGGAATAAATTGGAGCCCCCTAATGGAGTCAGGTAAATCACTCGCCTTCCTGCATACCAGTGCGCTGAGGTGTAGTAATTATTGTCCGTCGTAATTTTAAAAAAAT
>LYUA01003077.1:24189-38702 GCA_002093875.1 Calopteryx splendens
ATGTAGTGACATCGAAACTAGTCGGAATTGAATTTTTATTAAGTGGAAAATGCAAAGTGTCTGTGTTTCTCTTATAATGAATTCCATATGGTTTAGCTGAAAATACAGGAATTCCATGTTAATGAGAAAATATTTTTTTTGTCATGACCAAACTGTGGAAGAGTGAAAAACAATGAAATTCGTGTGTTAATGTTGCAGAATAATGAACGATAGAAAAAAATTGACGTGGAAATTAAGGCCTATGATAACGGAACGAGTTAAAGCGGGGAAGAAGAATTCGGTTCGGGAATTGTTCAAAATTCAAGTGATATTCTGGAAGAGTCGCGGTGAATCCTGAGGTTTTTGTAACCTTAGTGGGATCACATGCTTAAAAGGAAAAATTATAGATTTTTATGACGTTTCTCGAGTGTCCTTCTAATTTTTTTTAGGACACGAGAAAATTTCGTTGCAAAATCAGCAAATTAGGTCGTTAGGCGCATGGGGAGGAACTGGCCCTCCTACGCCGAATGTGTGAATTTCACACGCCTCAGGGCTTAGTTCGTGGTGAGCTCTACCCTCACCCATCAAAACCACTTTGGTTTGATTGCTGTGAAGACGTCGTTAGGTAGAAAGATGAGAGGCTAAGTGGCTTGCCGGGATGCTTTCAGTCCCCATTATTTAAGGGAACGAGGTTAATGCGGCGTGTTCGAATCCCGGTGGGAGGAAATTTCTCAATCCCTAATTTTGGCGCTCGTGGAACGTATTTCCAAGTGCAGTAATTCTTCGTCGAATCCCAAGTATTACTGGGCCCCTTACTCTCTAGTTAATGACTTCAGCCATCTTCACGCTATGATGGCGCAAATGACCTTCATACGTACCTTCCACTGAAGTAGAAAGAATTTTAATATTACTGAGAGTGTAAAATTTCTAGGAAGATAGCGAATTCGAAATATTACGTGATCACATCGTAAAATCTAACCGGGAGTTTTATTTCATCGGGGGGTTCTAGATAAGTCTTTCGTACAGTTACCAAAGTAAAGAATTATCAGGAAAAACTATAATTGGGCCAATTCACACCGTTTTCATGTATATGGCTCGCTAAAATGGCTTAACCGAAGAACAGTAGCCGGAGCAATAGAAATCGGTATGCTGGAGCACTATGATTGCAATTCGTAAATACGCCGTGATTTTATTTCATTGGTTAACAAACTTTGCTATCTTTTGACGCGGCAATTGGGAAAATATTGTTTATAGAAGGGTCGTAGTGATAATATAGTATTTTTAATTCAATACTTGAAATGTTCCTGCTTTAATGATATCAGTATAGATACCTTTTAATGGTAACCTACCGGTTAGGGTAAGTTTCTGATGGGCAGGTAACACTAGCATTTCAACTACCGACATGCATAACGCTATCATTTGTTTAATCCATTTTGACCGCAATTTGAACTCCGATAGTCTCATTTGCGGCGATAGAAATATACTTGATTGCCTTGAAACTTCGTCCGACTGAAGTATTTTTTTGACTTTTCTTTTATTCTAGCTCATGATAGTGCTATGCTACTGTAAGTTATCGTGCCAACTTACTCATACCCATGCTTCGCTTTACATCATGCCTTTAGCTTTGCATCATTCCTGGTTTTTCTCCGCGTCCTTTGAGTTGAAAACCCGGTGAAAACATGCAAAACTCATCGAATCCACGCCGCGGAAATCTCCGAACGAACATCATACCGCTATGTCACTTTTTAGTGGTCTCACGGAAATATCGAAATGGAAATGGTGCTATTTCAAGTTTTGGAAACTCTTCATTGGTATTAGGAAAATTGATCAATAAATGAATATCATTAAAACTGTAATATTCGTGTGACATTTTAGCTATAGGGAATGGGATGTTTTATATTTTGTAACTGTAAAATTTTCTTTTTCTCTGACCGTACATTTTTTATACTGTAGACATCGAAACAGTTTTTGTCAGAAATTAGTCAAGAATTAATCTACTTTTGTGTCGAAATTGTGATAAGTTTGATTACTCAATTTTACTGTCATAGGTTCTAAATCCAGTGCTAAACTTAGCAATAAACTTAAGTTAAAAATACGTCAGTCTTAGCAAGAATAAATAAATGGAGTTGGAAATTACATAGTTTTGTATTTACCACATTTTAATCAACTTCGAAGCTATAGGTATGTGGCAATTTCCATCATGGTTTCTTGCCGTGAAATTACTATAAAGTGTCTTTTCCGCGCGTATGTAAAACGACTGATTTCGCAGTTTCGAACTCAGTCTTTCGTGCCTGAATGTCCCCATTGTGGCACCAACTGGCATCAAATCACTAATTCAAATACGTTACGTATGCATATTTTTCATAGCGAGAAGTAAGATCTCTCCGAAAACTCCCGTTTTACGAATTTTGTGAGAAGTTTAAAAATGTTCCCCTTTCAAAGTTGTGATTCAACAATTTTTTATTTTTTTTATTTTATGAATCAGTTCCATTGACGATTGGAGCTTCGAACCGTTATTTTTCGTTCTTAAAACTTTATGAACCTATCACCCTAAAAGTGGGTTTCCTTTCCCGGTCCGAGGTACGTGAATTCACCAGTGGTGAATGTGAATGTGAATTCTTGCTGGGTGCACACATTTAATAACCCAAATATGTTATCTGCTTAAAGCAGTACAAAACTTATGCATGGGATTTGATTTTTGAATAGATTTGTAAATTTAATGGAACATAAATCGTAGGAAAGGACGAATTTTGTGGGAAGATTAATAAAAATTGTAAAACCTTTGTCCGCGCTGGCTGTTCCTGAGAAATAGGGTGATCAGCCGGGACGAATCGGGAAACCCGTGGGCCAGGGATCGCTCGTAACTGTTCTGCACGATTCCGATAAGTTTCGCCGGCGGGGCGGGCAACTCTCATCACGACAAGAACCTTTGACGATTTCTCTTTTCTGAAAGATGAAATGAAATTCATTGAATACCTTATTCGGATTTGATTGTCCAGGTGACTGGTGTACTTCGTGTTGGTCAAAATGTAGGCAGTGGATTGCGCCCCCAGCTCGGTGTTATAGCGATTTCAATGCCGACGAATAAATCGTCTAATTTAATCAGCTGGTCTTTTTCGAGTTGAAAATTTAAACTGCTGGATAAAGTAGGTACTCATGTTACTACGCGTCTGAATAGACCAAATTACCCATAGTTTAATCGGTATCATAGAATGTCAAATTTACGGTCAGATTGAGCTAAATTGCTTTCAGAGTTCGGATACTTGTGAGCATTTTTGTAGTAGGTATTTCAAGAACTTAGTAAAAACTGCGCTTTGGGAATATATAACTGCCCCAATACACTGAATCCATTTGGAAGCTATTAATATTGCACTTTTTGTTAATATGCCGGTAGAGTAATCGAAAGGTGGCTTAGTAATTTCTATATTTGAATGCAATTCAATTATTATATACTTATTTATTTTGAATTTTAAATAAATCAGAAACGCTTTTTACTGTTTTGATACACAATTCTTTGTTAATTCTTCCTACTCTAATTATGGTTCATTGATTCTGGGCGTTTCTCTATGCGAATTCGTCTCCGGTTTTAAATTCACCGGTATAATTGGCTGATCACTTAATTTCATTCCTTCTTAATGACCGCAGTGCCTTTTCCTCCCAATTAACTCAACTCTTAGGTTGTACTCTATAAGTACATATAAGGCATTTGAGCGAATTATGTTTAAATCTAACCAGACTTCGACTTTTCTTCAGTTTACCTTTTTCCAAGCATTAAAATACTGTACAGAGGGCATTAAAACTAATTGGAAGATTCTCAGTAACATCCGCTATGCTGATGACACCATTATTAACGCTGATACTGAAGAATCCTTAGAGAAATAGCTAATAAAAATATCAGAAAGGGGCCAAGAGTATGAATAGCATCAACATTCGTAAGACTAAAGTCATGGTGATCTCAAAAGCGGTAGGTAGTAACTATTCTAACAAGCCATTGCCCTAAATGAAAAACAAATTATGTAAGTAAAGAAATATAAATATTTAGGATGCTTAGTCAACGACACCTCAGATCCAAAATTATAAATTCTGACTAAAACAAGTTAGAGCAATAAAATTAAAAAAATAAATTTTCTCTGTAACAGATCACTAAATATAGGATTAAGATACCGCACGGTATAATGCTATTAATACTCTGTTTTTCTGTAAAGTATGGAAGCGTATTCAGTAAAACTTAACTCAGTAAAACATGAGGAAAATTGAGACCTTCGAGTTATAGGTGTTTTGTCGAATGCTTAAAATTTCCTGAACGGAGAGAATAACAAACGAAACTGTTTTTAAGTAACTAGCCAAAGATCTGCAGCTCTTGTCATTCACTGATAAAATAAAAACCGCATGGTTGGGACATATTTTTCGTGGCAATAAATATGAATTACTGCAGCCAAATTTTAAGGGCAAAATTTAGGGATGGCGATGTCCAGGAAGAAGACAGCTCTGCTGGATGAAAAATATCAGTAGGATGGGTTTTTATGCGCATGCTCTGATTAGCAGAGTGGAAAGCTGAGAGGATTTTGAAATGGGTATCGCCAATCTTTGGCGGGAATGTGGTATTATAAGAATATACATGGCCCACCGTTTGCGAAGCATGTAGATACCTATAGGAGGTGCCGATTTGTTTTTCCGGTGGGTATGCAAGACGCACAGCGACCGTCACTAAGCTCGCGGGCTTGAATGTTGGGTTTTGTGATGCAATAGATTTTCCGGAATAGAACCGAGTGGTATATTTTGACCTCAGCCGTCGGGAGTGCCTTAAAAACCCAATTGCCACTTTTAATGTCACGAGTGTGAAGTGCGGGCTTTCCCTTCAATAGTCCGGAGGGCTGTCATGAGTTTTCAAGCGAGGCCGTAAAAGAGCTCGTTGGATCCGTCACCCCGTACTTCGAACGGAGGGCCCATCCCTCCCATTTGCGGTGGCTGCGGGCGATTTCTTTGGGCTCCCCTCGGGTGTCAACGTGGCAGGTTATTTCAAGGGAGAGAAGGGTACCACGATGTCGGCCGAAGATAGTGTTTAGGGGCGCGCACGAGGGCTACGTTGGTTTATAATGGAATCCGTAGATTTGGGCGTCCGTCCAAAATCTTGGCTTTCGGGGATGTCGCCCCTGCCGCCTGTCGCCATCTGCTCATTCACTTATTTAGGAATTTCCCTCTCAAAGGCCTCCGCCCTCTCTGCCGATCGAATGCATGCACAGAGAACGAGGACGTCTGGACGGAGGTCGCCTTGGGAGATTGCAGCCGGAGAGAGGAATTGGTGCAATTTTACTTTCATTGCCGATTAATCGTTTTCGCAGTCGGCGGCGGTCTCCCAGTGATCGAGAAGGCTGATATCTGGAGTCAGTCTAGATATCTGCTAAGTGTGCTGTCAGTCCTCGCATCGATGCTTTTTTGATTCACGAACGATGCCGAAATATGTATAATTTATTGTCTTTCGTTTGAAAACTCACGGTTTAATTCATCCGATTTGATTTTGTCTACAACGTGTTCGGTTCATTGAGAAGCATGATAGTTTTGCGAAATTTACTCTTTTGATTTGGCATGTAGATATGTTGAAGGGATGTGGCCGGTACTGACTGTGTGGTCCGCTTGATGGGAAGAGCACGTGCCCGCCTCAAAAGCCGCGAGTTCGAATATCACCACCAGGGCACGTGTTTGTGTGCCTGTGGTTTAAGTACCAAAAATACCGGAGCGATGAGGAGCCCAATTTTTACTGCTGATGCTCTATTTCCAAACGAGTGACTCCCTTATTTCACTACTAACTTGGGAGTGTGTAGTTTTAGTCCGTCGGAAGTCGTTTCACGATTTTTCGAATTGTCCCTTCCAGTTAGAAAATGCATTTCAGAAAAACCCAATGCTTTCGGCAAGTTGTGGGATTGATTTGTGAAGAATTATCAAATATTTATTTTTCCTTGTAATTGTAAGTAATTTTTTTAAATATGTCCATTCAGTGCCATAAAATTCTCTCGGTGAAAAATTAGCGTTCGGAATGAGTGTAACCCCTTCATACTTGTTAGATAAGTCAGTGATGAGCTTTTCGATCTCATATGCATAATAAGGATAAAACTAAGGATTTATATTAATTTAAAGTACCTGATTTTGAAATTCATTTATATGGGAGTCTTTCATATAGTAAGTCAAGTCATAGTATAAAAAATATACAAATTCCTAAATCGGGATATGAGCATAAGATATTTTGCATTAAAACCCCTTATTTTGTTCTTGAATGTTCTGTGGTGTCATATAATGTGAGTTCTTTAAAAATCAAAAGTACTATTATCTTTAAAGTTATTAATGCTTAGAAATAAATTCGATGAGTAACCATTCATTCAATACTTAAATTCAGCTTAGCATACGTATGATTGCATATTCATTATCAAAAGCCGTAGAAATATTTTAGTACATTGAATGGTTCTGTGATAATTGAGGACAGTGATCGAGCCTGATTGATAACCCTCTTCGAGCCATATTCAGGTTCGCGGGTCGTACGTTGAACAGCTGCCGTCGGAGTAAACTATTCGCTTTACCCATCCAGGCTGGAGTATGTGTGACGTGAGTTTTCTTCGTTTAACATTGTTTTCCTTTCTGCTGTTTTGATAATTTTTAATTGAATCTATTTTAGGTATTAATCTTGGCTTTAACATACTTACATGTTATTTGTAGTTCAAACACTATATAATGCCTACCATCATCCACCTACCGTCTTCCTACAATAGGTTCGTTGAAGTTTCTGGTGGAGTAGCAAAAAACAAAAATACCCATATTCTTCCGTTCTTCAATCGCCTGGTTTACGACTTATTGGCGGCTGAATATCAAAGCGTTTATCCCTCTTGCTGAAGTGCCGTGGCCGTAGTCATTACGTCATAAGACGCTTCCACCCAATCGCCACGGAGATTGCGGCCAAACTTGCGGCGAATAGCCAATGGTGTTTGGTGAGCATTTCCTGACTCTCGGATAACGTAGGGATTATTGCCGGAGAGGGTGGCAACTTCAGGGTATTTGTATTTTAGTTAAAAAGATAGTGGAAGGTCGCAGAAAAAAGTTTTTTTTACTAAACATATCGTTTTATTTACCTATCGAATTATTTAATTAAATTGAGACTTCGCGTGGGGATGAACGAGCCCGATGGAATTTAATGTTTAATCCCCCTCGCTTGGAATCAAGCTCAAGACGTGAACTGCGCCTTTGTCAAAGACCTTTTTTGTCGGGAAAAATATTTGTTT
The DNA here is from genome assembly GCA_002093875.1 of Calopteryx splendens. Lineage (NCBI taxonomy): Eukaryota > Metazoa > Arthropoda > Insecta > Odonata > Calopterygidae > Calopteryx > Calopteryx splendens. The sequence continues at coordinate 31,437 of LYUA01003077.1, forward strand.
CACAATGGGTTAGTTCTCATCTGGCACCTGAAATAGACTCCCATGGACTCTCCACATTTGTCCTCGGGTTGTTGAATGTGTCCAGTTTGCCGCGTTGTTTGTTTACGTTTGATTGGTGTCTTATATTGTCTGTCACACGCCGGCAGGACTGATAGGTCTAGCGAGTCCTAAAAAGTGTCTCATTTTGAGGGTGACGTTTGGGATGTTAGATTGTTTTGGGCGCACGCCCGGGCAACTGTGGGCGATTGTTTGAGATTGTACTGTGACTGTTTCCAATCGACCTTCGGCCTGAGCGGGAAGACATTGTGTTTCGGCCTCGTTCAACTTTCCAAGCGATCTATAATTTAGGTGATATCTTGAGTGGTAAAGTTCATGCATTTCGCGTTTATCTGGGCCGGGTATGTTATTTTTTTTATGCATCGGATAAGATGTTTGCCAGTAATTTATTGGAGTAGGCCATAGCTACATTTTTCTACGGGGACATTTGAGGAGCAAACGTCGACGTGTTTAAATTGGCATGCGTTAAGAAGCCGTTTTCACCAACCATTTTCCATACTATCGCATCACGTTGGAAATGGAAAACTGAGTAACATACGCTTTTATTGTTTAAATAATGAGATTTTTCCCGGTACAAATCCTGTTGTAATGGACCCTAGGTCAATAAAATGAACGTAAAATATTTAATGTCCCACTTGTCCAATTTCCATTTATCACGAAATCCCTCTCCAGCTCTGTGCCCCTTCTCTTTGTCGTAAATGTAAATTATTGACCCATAAATTAGATTATGTCGCTTCTCGCAGTTAGGTTGCAGTAAAAAGCGGCATCACCTGTGAAAGTGAATATTTTGCTTTTGCTTCTGTCCTTGGGGATAATGGAAGCTGCCAACGCTCCTATTAACTTGCGAAGTCAATTTTCTTTTCCAATACTCTGGAATATTTCTTAGTGCTCAGAACGTAAACTTGGACCTAAATAAATATTATTATAGTTTTTTTTCCTTGAAATTTTTCTTTGTAGTTGTAACGTAATTCTTGTGAAATGCCTCTGGAATAACAGGTTTTACGAAACAAATGTCATTGAGAGCTGTATTATCTGCAAACTATGCAAACATTTACATTGTTCTCAATGTTATGAAAATAAATCTCAGTTGCCAGCTAAAGAGGAATATACGAAAAAAATTCGAATAAAATACTCGATAAAAGCATTTAGTTTTTGGAATAAAAATGAATAAATATCGCAGGAAAATTTACACAATTTTCAAATTTAATATTTTAATAAAGTTGATGTTTTAGGCTTAGAAAATTTGATGAAATTTTAAATTATCCTACCGCAAATTTCAATTCCAGTTTCCCGATCTTTGTCAAATCTATTAATTTTGTACCTTTAATTTAAACTTTAAACAAAATGTGCTGCTCAATTAGTTTTTCCTTCTAGATGCCAATAAATCACAAGCATATAATGCGTTAACACTTATGGACAACCATAATTGGGAAATTGGCCTAAACATGTTGAGGGGCCTTGAAAGATTTGCTAAGTATTTTTAATTATTCATGGATATGAGTAATATGCAAGAATTACGGCCAACTAATTAGTAGGTGGATGTGAATTCTATAATTTCGCGATGATTGACCTGCATTTTAATGGGTAATCATAGTTATATATTCGTGTTTGGTTTACACGCATGCGAGTCATATATTGTCATTACCATCTACGAAGTCAGGTTTATAGGAAAAATGCTGAGCGTGTTAAATGAGCGAATGGTAGTTTGGGTGTATTTCGAAAAGTGAAGGGTTTATCGGATATCGTGTTATTAACAGCATGCCCACGGTATAACAAACGTAACGCCTGCCCTATCTTCCACCAGTCTGTAAAGATTGAGGCATTTGTGTTAATTCAGCTTCCCGTCTCCATGTGTTAGCACAATACGATTAACACGTTCGTCCCTATCATCTTATTGTTTTTTTGTTGGATGTTCGTTACTTTTATAGTTCTCGAATGTATTTTTATTTTCTCGAACACATCAGCAATCGACAAGCGTTAAAGTAAAGAGGAGGCGAGAAAGCACTTTTCAAAATGCAATTTTTTGTCGTGCGATGTTTTAAAAGCTATTGTTTTTTTTGTGACACCTTCATGTAGTTGCTTTTTGTTCGTGTTCGTTTGTCGTACCCATTGGTTTTCCTTTTCGCCACTTATATTTTATCTCTGAATAAAAATTCGCTTAGAAATTAATTAGTGCCATTAAATTTATTTTCGTCTCAATTAAAAATAACTGGTAATGCTGAAAAAATATTTCTAGAGATAATATTTAACGCTGCCAACCTTTACAAAAAAACTATCATTGCAGGTTTTACATGGGTATAATTCCAATTCATTTCGACTGCGTAAATTGATTCATAAATGTAGAAGTTTATCAAACAGTACGATCTTGTTAATGCTGGGCAAGGGCTTCTAGGGTTGAGGCTATTGCACCATAATATTCGATAATGATCAATATATTGTCAATAATTTGTCAATTTATTCACGTCATATTGAATACCTGTATACAATTATATGCTTCGAAAAACTAGCCTAGATGAGTACATGGATTGAAATATTTATTTGAAATTATTTTGTTATTATAGATTGAAAGCAGCCATTATAATTGTATGGATTAGATGAAAGGTTTAAAAAAATATAGATAATTTTATCGTATTACGTTTCATCGTTGCTAATCCGCGGAGGGGAAAAACAGAATATGTAATCTTGTATTGTGTATGTATGTAATATGTAATATGTATCTTACCGCAAGATGGTAAAGGTGATTGAGATATGTGCATTTGACTTGTTGCTAATCCGCGGAGGGGAGAAACAGAATATGTAATCATCTTACCGCAAGATGGTAAAGGTGATTGTGATATGTGCATTTGACTTCTCAATTGTTTCATTGTAACCCATGTTCTGGGGAAAGCAATTTTTGTAAAGTGTTCCATTCGAAATTTGATTAGAAGTGCTATTAGTCAAATGGAATAATTTTTATTTTAGGAAAGCTCTCTCTTCACTATTCTGATATTACTACGTCTTCTAGAAATATTTTCTGTAGTTTTAAGATTGTATTTAACGGTTTTTTTATTTGCTGAGAAATTCTATTAGTTCGGCTATTAGTATATAGCTAGGTAGCTGACATTTATTGTTTCAAAGCATTGACGTTGGTGATAAAATAATACCCAACCTCATCGATTTCCACTCATCGACCTTGCCCCGTCTTGGAATTTTATCGATAGGCGGCGGAGCATTCGGTATTTGCAGGTCTGCGTTTAGCCGTTTCACACTCCCTTGTTTCATTCATGTTAAGTGGCGGTGATTTCAACTCCTGGCGTTGCCCACAAACATCAGTGGTATTTCCTTGAAATGGATGTTGTATCTGTGGTTCATACGGTGTGATAACCCGCGGGTTAACAAAGAGTTCATATTGTCAAAAATAAGTGGGTTAGGCTGTGAAGTAAAGAGGTGAGTACAGTTACATAAACTTTGGCCCGGATATTGTAGCGTCGCAAGGGGGCGGTGGACCGATGTATGCCAAAAGGCCTTTCCCCCGACGGTGGCAGCGAGTGGCCGCACTGCGGCTCAAATGGGGGCCGACCAGCGAGGATCCCACTTGGCACGAGCCGGCGACGTATGCGATAGTGCACAGCCTTCGTTCGGGGGAGTGGGTCACCCATAAATTATGCGTCACTCCTTCGCTGCTCGAGGAGAATAGGTCCGAAATTTTATCAATGGGGAGAGGGGTAAGAGTGTGCGCTGACGGCGTGACGCCCGCGAAAAAAAAGTGCGCTCTGATGGACGATAGCGCAGCGATTGGGGCCGAAGAGGGAGTGGCGGAGTGGCGGCGGTTATTAATGTCTGCGCTGCGACCAGATCTAAGGGTCTATCTGCGCGGGAGTGTTCGTGCCGAATCGAATTGCTGAAATTGCGATATCCCGAGAAATTATTGGAGTGAATGATTCGCAGGAAGTCCGTTGCACTATAGGGCAATTATATCCGTTTCACAAGAGCGTTTTTCTAGCCTTGCGGCTTATTATGGGCCCGTTCATGAGATTTTCGGTACGTCCACACTCGAGGGATAGTGTATTCTATGGATACGAGAGGGAAGGAACCGTCCCCAGGGTCCAGGTATGGTTGTTGCCGACCACCTGCTCGGGGCAGCATAACACGTGGTACGAAATTGCGCGGGAAAGAAACCGCGCGATTGGCCCGTCGCGAAACGCTCGTCTATAACCGTATCTTAGCAGAAATTATTAAGAGATGCTTTCCTTAATTGTTCCTCGTTATTTTTTGTTTCACTAATTTGGGAAACCAAATAAAATTATGCTTTTATTCGTTGATAATAAAAACGACTATGTGTATGTATGATAAAATTAAACTGTTGTAAGTTTTTGCATAGAAAAGAAGAATATGTTACAAACTTGTATTTTCTTTGATGCGTGTCAGTTTGTGCAAAACATGTCATACTTCCTGTTTCCTATGGTCAGTACAAGTATTAGAAGCGTAGTATTATTATTATTTTTCCTGTCAGTGATTATATTTCGGAAAGATTGATAAAGATGTTTTTTGTGCGTCCACGTTAACACACTTCGCGGTTCAGGCAGACGGGTGAAGGTTTATCCCCTAATTATTTGTGCAGCCCATCTTCGTCATCACTATGCGCCAAGGACAAATCGTGCGGCCTTCCTCCTGTGAATCCTTTTAGCGGCAGGCCAATAAGAGTCGTCCCATTTCCAAGATTCAAACTCTGCTGGTATGATGACAAAAAATTTTAAGGGAAAAGCTGCAGGATGCTGTTGCGGGAGAGGCTGCGAGGTGTCCTCACCCTAAAGTGGAAGTGAGATGTCCAGAGAAGAGCAACGATGACTTATTTAAATTTGTCATGGTGTTATATTTTCCTCGTGCGGATGATGAAGCCAGTATGCACTTGCATTACACGGAGGATCCCATTTACATGACCAAAACATAAAAGCACTCTATGTATAAGTAAATACAGCACTAACGTCATCTGGTCATTGTGAGAGGCTGTTTAGTTGTGGGGACCTAATCTTGCAAGATACAAGGGGAAAAATATCCGATGAAAACTATGAAATGCAGGTTCTGTTGAAATATAAGTAATATTTTTCGTCATAAACGTAATCTGTGAATAATTCCTCCGGCTCCTTCCTTCAAATTAAAATTGCACAATCCTCCCACAATTGGAAATGAATATACCTTCAGGCTTGGTCCTTAATAAATAACGATTACCTCATTATCAGAAAATGCCGGTTTGTCCATAGTTTAGTAGTATAAGTTAAAATTCTTTTTGAAATCACATACTACCTTTACAATTTCTATGCTCTGTAAATTTGAAATATTTTTATACATTAATTGATTATTACATTGATGAAAGATTTTAAGTGATGTTATTTTGACGCGGTTTGGATCATTTTTCTTTGATCAATTGATAAAATCAATTATGGATTTGACACAGTAATGTTAGTTTCAGTAACAGATTGATCATTATTTAAGAACGTTCTCTGAAACAAAACCGTTCGGAAAATATAAGACGCGATGTAGAATCCGGGAAACAACTGAATAATGCTAGTACACCCTGTAATCGCTTTCATATCATCCTGACGGTCCATCTCGCAAGAAATTCTATTCCTATCTCTGTAATTATATGTGGAAAAAATGTAGTAACTCAGGTGTGACTTCGTGGAAGTGCCTGATATCCATTAATGACGTAAACTTTGTATATTTCCGCGAGAAATGTATTTACTGCGACCGGCTTCACCTCTGCAAGGCATCTTATGCCAGACGATGCCTTATCAAGGTGAAACCGGTCACAGTAACTAAATTCCTTGTGGAAAAGTACAAAGTTAGTCTCATTCATGGGTATATGAGGAAATAGGTGTGAATTGCGAAGTCATTTATAAACTGGAATCCTTGATAACTTGTAAATTTCTTTGGGCTTAGTCCATGGGGAGGTCATTTCAAGGGAAACAAAATTTCTAAGGCTGTCATAAGAATTCGTTTCAGGCTTAATTATATGGACTTTTTTCATCATGAAAAATAGGAAATGATTGTGCAGTTCCACGCAAATATTTCATGCATACATATTCCATACAAATGACCTGATGATGCTGCACTGCGGCGAAACCTGGTTGTGCTAGTAAAAATATTTATGTGGAATTGCAAAGTTTTTTCCCTTTCTTTCTAAGGCTCCCGCTAAAACTCCACCAGAATTTAGCCTTGCGAGCACGGCGGCGTAATGCTGTGTCATTTTCCATTTTTCCTTCTCTGATAAAGGATGTTTCACGGCTATCTCACAATTTGAGTCACGCTACAATTATAGCTAGATAGATCTTTAAAGTCAAGACTCGAGGGTATCGGATTAGTACGGTTCCTAGTACTGTCTATATTTAGTCATGCATTTTCCCGTCGACGTTCAAATTCCGGCGATGGTGGAATTTTATCGACATTCCGATCGGTGCTTGGTTGCCATTTGGAGAGAACTTCAATTGCAAATTCCGTTCGTACCAGAGGAAACTTTTGGACATTAGGTCCTTTCTCTGAGGGTGTGCTAATATCGACGCCTTATTTCTTTGCCATCTTCATCTTCTCCCTAAAGCCTGTGTTGTCCAGCCCTAATCAGGCAAATGGCGTCATCCGTCGGTCGCCTCCTTTAATAAATATTACCTTTACGCCAAAACTCCCTAGTCTGAAACTAAATTCCCAAGGATCCCCACCTCTTCTCGTTGTCAGTAATATCCTTGGTGCTATTTTTTCAGTCGAGAATTGATGAGCGTGTTGCTTCACCGGCTTCGACCGTTGGTAGATTGCTCTTTTTCTCGTTATTCAGTCGTGATTAAAAAAAATTCAGAAAATTACTGAATTTGTCCTGTAAAACTTGGGGACCCCATCGATTCAAATTCAAAATTCCGGTCGAATGGTTTGGGAAGAAGGCGCTTGCAAGAGAATAATAGTTTAATAAGCTTTGGCAGGATGTTTGGAATGTTGCTTCGATAGATGAAGAGATAAAAATTGTCCGAATGTCGGAAGTAAGGTTGATGGCAGTATGTGAAGTGCATAAAGTAAACGCAGCGGGTAGGGAAAATTATGCCCGAGGAGTGTTTGCGGTAAAAATAGGAGAGATGGACTGAGGAATGAGTGGGTCTCGAAAGAACGTGGCTTGGGTGCACCGGTGAAAGACAAGCATGAGAAAGGGATACTACGCTGCTTTGACCATGTTAAGGGAATGGCTGG
>LYUA01003077.1:39773-58505 GCA_002093875.1 Calopteryx splendens
CCCGAAAGGGAACTGCGTTATGGGTGTACGTATTGAAATCGAGGTCGCCGCCTTTCTTCCGCTCCCCGTCACTCTCTGTTTATTAATGGCATTAATGACCTTGGTAGTCGAACCTTTCGCAGGTACTACTGGCAACGACTTGATTGTCAACATTTCTTCCCTTTCGACACGTCAGAGACAAATATTTGCATTTCAACTATTCCAATCTTTCTTGACCGGTTTTTTTGGAATCGAATGTGTGGTAACGCAGTCATGGCCTTTACATCTGATAGAGGGAAGAATTCGGAGCATTAAAATACACGACGGCGTCTTTGAAAGATAAAGAATATAGAGAGGATAAATGATGTTTTTGGAAAAAAAACTTAAGACGGATTGAAAGATGGGTTGCAGTGGAAAATGGATTACGCTGCTACGCCATGCATAGTTCTACTCCATTTTATTTCCACATGCATTATCCGCCACGCTTGCTCTCGTGGTCATCCTCTGAAGTAATATGAAAGGATAGCCAATGGATAGAATGAAAACGAAATTTCATTGTTTTTTAAACGAAGTATTCAAAATTCGTTTCGCGTATTAGCTACAGCATTTCATACATTTGCTTATGCCTTGCAAGGAGAACCCTCAGTATTTTTCCCAGGGTTTTCTTTCTCTTTGAGAGTCGCACATCTCCCGTAATTTCCCAATGTGAGATATTGTCAATTCAAGCCTTCCTTGTAAAAGTGAAGTACGACCATGTTAGTCATTAATACGATGAACCATTTTCACGTTTCTGCGTGCATTATACAAACTAGTTATCCAGCAACTTATTTTTAGGTAACGTATTACCCGCCCTACCTACTCTTTTTTGGGGTTGAATTCTGTGATCACAAGTAATAAAATCAATCAAGGTTTTTTGAGAATGGTAAGAGGGTAATGTTGAAGGAGGGAATATTTCTGCTATAGAAAAGTCGCACAGCTACTTCATTTTCTGAGCTTCAACCACCCGAAGTATCAACCCGTAGGTTGGTTTGATTGGTGAGGGTAGAGCTCAGCTAATACCATGCCCAACAGCATTCAGAGTATTCTGGATGAAATTAACACTTTTAGGGTAAGAAATCACTCAGCTTGGGTGAAGCTGTGGGTGCCCAGAGAACGAACCCGAGCCCTCCGGGGAGTAGCTCATCGGTCTGTCCCACGCCTTCCTTTCTGCCCTTATGCCGCGAAAATTTTGTAATAATAAGAAAACATGCAGCTGCGTTCGAATACAAAATATGTCGCTTGAATTTCACTCGCTTACTGCAGGGAGAACGTTGGAATTGCGGTGCACACGGGTCTAGCAAATACGTCTTCACGTACGAACACTAGTGCTCAATCACACGCGCATAACCAAAGAGAGATAGCGTCTCAATTTCCAGTTGACGTAAACGTTTCAACTACAGGGACGTCATAATCAGTGTGAAGAACAGTTGTCAGTCACTTACAACGAAGATTCGGGAAAGTGTGTGCTGGGGAGGTGGGAGGAGTGAACGGTATGGAGACTGGGGACTGGGTTCATAGGTCAGTTGAAGGTCAAAAAGTACGTATTTGAATTGGTGATTGGGCCATGGGTAAATTCAAAATCTCCGTTTTCCAGTAGTGAGCGTGAGTTTAGCGCTGCGATATGCTGATGTCGATATTTTTTGCCAAATGCGTATCATGCAGCCATGAGGGCAGGTGCCAGGAGCCATGAGGTGTGTCTTTGCCAATGATTGTGTTATTCTGTAATTTATTGAGGTGGTCGAGGAAAGTTGAATCTATTCTCTAACTGCAGCATGCGAGTTATTGATTAATTGAAGTATTTTAAAATGTGCCCATAACTATATGTATAACCCCGGGCCACGCTTCCCACACTGATACGGGACACACGCTCACACGGGACGGGTTAAGTGTTTAGAGGAGTGAAATCCGCATGGTTTGGACTGATGTGTTTTTATCGAAGGAATAAGTAAAGCCAATAGGTGAGTGAATATAAGGAGGCGTCCTTGAGCCGCCGCTGGCAAAAATTCAGTGGCTGACGTTGCGTAATTATTCAAGCTCCTCGACGCCCCAGCCCCATGCGTCATTCCTTCGTCACTTCCCACTGACAATTTCTGTTTAAAACGGATCGGTTCCAGCAAGGCGAAAGGTTATTTGTTATTGTAATATGATAATTTACTGTGCTGCGGAAACGTGTGCATGCCATTTACTTAATTATAATATATGTATAGAAAAACCTCGGACGCATATTAGTCCTCATAACCCTTAGTACTAGGTTTAGTGCACATTAACATCTCTAAGGATGCAAATTGTCATTTTTTTCATGCTTCACCCAAGGACTTTTGTCGGAATGAAAGTTGTTTCTCCACTTTATTCTTCGATTTTTCTCTATCGCTCAATTATCGTAGTTTCGTAAGCCTCGTAGTGGTTATGTAACTGTTAAGTATTTGAGTCTCCGTATGTTCTCTGTCGTCTCCCTCGGCCGGCGGCGAAGAGGATAAAAAAAACTTTGGGAGATAATCATTAGGTGCATGTATAAGATGCTTAACAAAGTTCTATGTTCATATTTTCCATCTGTTTGACATTACCGCCAACGCAAGGCATTTATTGCTTTCAAGGAGTAATACTTTCGTTTGACGGTGTTCGAAGAGTCAAAATTGCCTGAATATTTAATAAAAGTATCGCTAACGGTCCTCGAGAAAAAGTCGAATAAATTATTTTTTACAGGACCATGACGAAGGTGATAATTAATATTGTTACGCATATTTATTAAGGATTATAATCCCGTGGTTTAGTTATTTTCGCACCGCAAATAAAAATCTGATGGAAAATTAGTATTGCAACGGAGAAACAATCTCTGGTTTCCCGTTATCTTTTGAGTTACACGGCGAGTATATTACCATGGCGACGAATCAAGTGCTTACTTGACGGCAGTGTAAAAATCTTCTAGATTCGAACTCAGGTTTTAGCGTTTGAATTGTTATTCTTTTATGAGGAAAAAATGTTTAGCCATCTCGCATTGTGTCAGGCAGATGAAGTGTGAACACAATCCATCCCCACCTTTCTGTGAGCCCTCAGAAGAATTCTTGCGGCGGGAACTAACGGAAGTACTTAAAGCGTAATGCACATTTCCTGTTCATAAGGTGGTCGTCGTTGCATATCTATTGATGCCTTCTCTCGCTCGTTTGATGGTGGAGGGCGTGGCGCGGCAGAATCCATCAGAATATCTGCGGTCATTGTTTTTCCAGTCGTGTCTAATTGCGACTTGCGTTGTAGGGAGCCTTAAACTTAAGAATTCCCTATCAAGCTCCTCCTCGTAATCAGGCGTGACGGATATTTTTTTTTCGGTGCTGCTTTTCCTTTCACCGTTCTCGTTCTTACTTCATCTCGTGGCGAAGAAGGCGGGCTCGTGCAGTGGTATTATTGAGTGTTTACTCCCATTAATAATGGTGCCGTTAATTGTGATTTGCGTTTTATTTCTCGGATAATTTTTTTTCTGCTCAAAGTGCATCATGCTCATGGAGCCCATTTCATTTAAGAGCGCTCTGAGGGCGGTCGCTGAGCATTTTGGGGTAACACGTGCCTGTTCATCTTCGGGTGATTAAGGATTATGGTGCCAGGATTACAGTTATTTTTCATCTTTTAGAGATTAAATCGGTATTATTCAAATCTGTGAGTATTGCACCATTAGTTGCACTCCGCTTGAAACTCTTTATTTCGTTTGAGCGTACATTTATCTATCGGGTAGCTAACGGTATCATAATGCAGTCGTGATATTTATTAAAAGTTGCCACCAGTGTATAGCTTCGAAGTTTTATAAATTAATTTGTTCACTTGTTTTTGGAACTCATGTGGCCCATTTAAAGTTACCAGAGTCCTAGAAAAATTGTAATCTTATCAACATGATTGAAAGACAAAATTGGTAGATTATTGGTGGCGCGTGAAAATTTTGACTCGTTTTTCGATAAAAATCACAATAAAAAATGTTTCTTATTTTTCTTCAGAATTACCGTCTCAAAATGCAGATTATTAACATTAAGAAAATTTTGACCATTACATATCGCCGGTTTTAGGCGTCCTAGGTAATAAATGCCCTTGTAATTCTCATATTTACAAATCTGTTGTCTTGATGGAACTTTCATTTAAAAGAGAAAGTTTTGTTTAATAACGAAGAATATGAAAAAAGTTTTCAGTGCTAAAACTTTCAAGAAATGGACATACTTCGATAGGGGATCAGAAAGTAAGCACTTGAAATAGTCGAGACGAAAATGGACGTCCTCTGCTTCTTAATTGAATGTTAATTCGGCAACGAAAATGGAAATAAAGGTTATTTCATTATTTATCCAGCACTTAAAATCCTGGGAAAGCGGTTCAGGAAATGAAAAAACACTACGTTCGTGGGAATCCTGAACAGATGGTTTTTGAAACTGTCGAGAAATACTTCATACGTTTTTCACTGAGCTTTTTCCCAAAACCTTCTCCACGTAATGGCAAAAAGATTACTTCATTTTAACTTTGTAAACTCTTATCGCATATTTCTGGGAAGTAAGGTTCTTGGAGGCTGTCGGAGATTTTCATAGCACCTTTGTGCCATATCTCCTTGTAAGTGAAGCCTTGTCGAGTCTTCCGTTAGGTCAGATTCCCTATTTCCGCTTCGTCCAGTCTTCTCACCCTGGAAATACGCCGGGAAAGCACCAGATCTTTCATTAACGATCTCTCTGTTTGCTCTCATCAAACTCGAATGAAGGATGTTCCAATGAGGGGGTATTTGACGATCGATCGACCTTTCTACGGCTTGCAATGAATCGATACAGGTCGACCTTAAGCTCATCTACGACTGGTGAGGGTACAGTGTGGTTTAACTTTGCTTATCCGCTTCTCGAGGATTGGATATTTCTGTGAAAGACGAGGCTTCCATAAATTTCATTAACATAATATTCATCTTAAACTGAAAATATATTTTTTTCTCAAAGAATTTTTACTATCCCGACCACGGTTTCGAAACGTGTTCAAGGCCTCGGAAATGACACAGCGTGTCGAAACCATGGTCGGGATGGTAAAACTTGCATGTAAAAATTAACCAATGTGTTTCATTTAACCAGTGAAAGACGAATATTAAACATTTTCATAAAGTGACGCCTACAAATTTCCCTGATATTCATTACCAGAAGTTGTAATCCCGGTTTTTGAAAACTGTTGTCTATTCGATTTTGCACGTAGCACACAATTCCTTCCATCCGAAACAGGAGTAGCATCGGTACATTTTGACGTGAAAGTAAGATGTAATGAACACACTGCAGCCTTAAAAATACCAATTCAAGTATATTTTCTGAAATCATCTATTTCAGTGTCAGTAGTAACAAAGTGAAAAATTCACAACCCCCAATTTCGATCAATATACCGGCAGTCCACTCCACGTCGTACAAATCATTGGTGGGTACCAGTACTTAGAAATATTTCCCTGGATACCGAGGCACGGGTACATTGTTTTTTTTACCCTACGTACCAATCCCTGGTAGAGATCATGTTAAAGCAAAACATGTATCACTGAGCAAATTCGGAGTGGGTGTCTTGAGTAGAAACCTGTGTAAAAGCATTCATACACGAGGTTGGGGATGACCTGCTCTCCAGATGTAATTAGAAACATCTGCTTTCAGCTACACCTTAAATTAGCAGAGTGCAACTAAAATTTATAGTAACCTCGGAGTGAACTTAATGGTTTGGGGGACTTTCATAATCATTTAGTACGTCTTGGATGGAGCGTGTAAAAGAGCAGGGCATAATAATAATCATAATTAACTACTAATGTATATATTTTTTAAACAGAGTCAGGACCCACAATTATGGCATTCAGGAAAATCCCGGGAAGAAATGCTCCTAGAAATCCTGGATCAATAATTCCTGCCTTCGAATCCCTGGATTCAGGGATGTATTATCCTGGCTTAAAAATAACCCTAAATAAAAACATTAGGATTACGAGAGAGAAATATTTGAACCATAGAATAATATACATTTTAATATTTATAATTTTGTGTTAGTCATTGATCAGTTCGAAAACTTTCTCTAATTGCGAAATTATTTTGGATTTCCCGGCGGCAACAAAATTAACTTTCGTAGTTATGTGTTTTCGTAATTCATCGTACAGCACTTACTTTTTGTATACCTTCCACAGTACGCGGACATAAAAGTTTTGTAATGTATGTAAGATTAATTTCAAAAGACTTGTAAACTGACTTTTAGCTTTTAGGAACATCACAGGTGGTATCGTAATAAAATGAATATGGAAAACAAGGACAAATGGATGTATTGAAAAATCATTCTTTTAAAAGTTTTAGAAAAGTATTAATACATTTTTTACAACTTTTAAACGTCTCATTGGTTTTGGAGAAAAACATTCGGTTCATCGGGGTAAAAATGAAGAATTTTTATTCATTGTACCCTTATTATCTTAGGCTAAATGTGCACTTTTTTATAATGGTATCACTCATGGTGCAGTGGTATCAATGATATTGACTTCTTCATTGCATTAATGTCATCTGCGAGTCTCACCGTAAAAGGCATCTGTAATGCTTAATCATTTCAATGCAGTCTCGCATAACCACACACAAAATAGGGACCATTTGAGAAGGTTTCGTTCAACTTTTTCTGTTTAATAGTGTGTTTTGATTGAATTGTGGGTCAAAATAAGAGCGACATAAGTAGGGTGTTGGGGGGAAATTGAAAAGCGAGGAAAAAGGTATGGTAACCATAGAAGTGTTTTAGATCCTCATTAACTTAAACTTCCATGGAGGCATAACTTTGCATTTTCCTTCCTGCAGCCATGACAAATCAAAATCACTCAAAATATTGTACACTTCTTTTAAACTTTATGAACTATATGGTACCTTTGGATACGAAGAAAAAATATTTTTGATCATCTCTTTGAGCTATGTTGAAAACCGGCATGTTGATGTAAGCTTTTTTTCATATGCAAACCTGTACTAAACTTGCTAAACATACATTTTTGCTCTAGCTTATAGAAATTTCATTGTGAAAACCAGTTTACATGTCGACTCACCAAAGTATTTCTATGTTAAAATTTGAAATAGTGTGTCGGGCGTTTCGGCTACTAGCATTTCAAGCAATTAAAATTGGAAAATGTTACGTAGCTTCTTCGTTGTTATCTAACTTGTTGAGAAAAAGATGCGTGTCCCGAGCTTTTCCTACCAGATCCCGGTATATGCCGTGGCGGCAATCCCAGGTTTACGATCGATCACGGGACGAGATTTCTTAACGGGTCCAGGCCCTGCTTGTAAGGGATAACGCTGGAAAATTTTATATTCCTCGCCTTTTAATGGGGTTCATTCAACAACACTGGCTTGATGGCCCCAAAATAAGCTTATGGGCAAGAGGTGAGAAAGATGAACCGGGATGATGATGCCGGAATCTGTATAACCGGAATAACTGCCCGAATCGCATTCCCTTTTATGTTTCAGTGCACTTTAGAATACGACTCTGCAGTTTTTTTCGTCGCGTTTGTCCTTTTTAACGTTTGAGGCATGGTTTAGCCGTGAATAACCGTTTCGCCTTGGCCTGTCGTTTCTCCAGGTGAGCCCTTGAAATCGGTAATTTTTATTTCACGTTTAAAAGAGATTGTTTGCGCCGTGGTAAACCCTAGAGTAAATATGAGGGGCTTCTGTAGTATCTTTGAAGGTCACCTCGTAACCAGTTGTGGTTGGCATATTTTCTAGTGAGCAATAGTAAGGCTGCATCTGGTGTAAAAAAAATGGAGGATTACTCTGCGAAAAACTCCTTGGCGTAAAAAATAGCGTGTCTTAAGTTTCATTTTCACATTTCGATGCTCCTCCCGAGTCTGATGAAGAATGAGGTGGTTTGATTTACTGATACACGATCTTCGGTCTCCAGTGCTCCGTTAGAATTATGTCTAAAATGGAATAGCTTAGGTGATAATTGACCTAAATTTCATAAAGGAGATTTATTTTACCGGCATGGGAATGCGGCGTGCAGTTTCAACTTTCTCTTACTTTTAAGCATTAGGGAGGGCTATGGCACCTGTTTTGCAATCAATTCTTTGACTGATTCAGGCTTAAATCAAATCGGGGAACACAGTTGGGAAGTTATTATTGCATAGTTTTTCTCTTGCATTATGAACCAATGCGATAGCATTGCTTAAAATGTAGTTTTTGTAATTCACCGGCTAAGCAGAAAATGTTAAATGTTTGTTACTGCCTACATATTCGCATGTCAAAGGCCCATCGCGTGGAAGAGTTTTCGCGTCGTTTCTTCCCTTCTAGTTTTTTCGAATCAAGTGTGCGTCAGGCGAAATGTTTTTAATGATTTTGGCAGCTCACTCGAGCGGCTTCGGGGCAACCAGAATTAAACCTTCGGTTTATGTGGCGGTCGTTTGCTCACTCTTTTATTTGCATCCTCCCAGCCCTTATAATTCAATCTGGCTCTTACCTCAAGAGAAGGTGGCGGCCAAAATTGCTTTTTTTCTCATTTTCATGTGTAGCCTTTTCAGCATTGTTCGATTTTGGCATCTTTCAGTGTGATCATTTACAATCGCCTTCACTGCTGGATTCTTATATCTTAAATATCATTTTAATTGTTTTTAATATTTTACCAGCAAATAGTGGTTTTAAACTTTTTTTGTGGATAACTAAGGTGACGGATTGCTCACTAAAATGGTTTTATGAAGGTTGTGCATGCCATCATCATACGTTTTCAGTCCTAGTTCACAACCCTTCAAGCTTTACTCTTCACTGTCAATCTCTTCATGCCGCCGTAGTTCATCGCTCTGTCGTCCTCCATTACTTGCTTCTCGTAACTTATCCGTGGTCTTTCTCTGCAGCTTTTTCATTTTCCCTACGGTTCTTTTTATTGTCTTCAGGATAGGTACTGTTTTTTTTATATCTGTAAACATCAATTTAATCTCTGGGACATATTGCAGTTAGGGTGTTTAAAACGTCAGTTTCCTAAATAATTGACTTATGGTTTACTTAATTTAAATTTATTTAATAAAATTATTCTAATTGACAGTGACACTGGCGCAGCAAGATTGTGTGAAAGCGTGCGTATAACATTGGGTAGTCGGAAATAGAATTCTCTATCCAGACACCTTGATAGTCAAATTTTTTTAAGAGTCAAACCTCTAGGCCTACGTCAGGCTCACAGGAGGTGCCATTCTGGCCCTTTGCTAGAAATTATGTAGATAAGACTAATGTTAAGGTGTGTGCTATTGTGCAATTAGGAATCCCGTAAAAATCAAGGCAGAGAGCTAATAGTTACTGTGGATCACGGAGTAGGTAGTGGCATCGAAGGGTGAAGGCCTCGAAGTGAATTACTAACATACTCTAACTACCATCGTTTGATTAATCAATGCTGTTGAGAGACCGTATATGTGATTTAATTTATAATTATTAAAGTTTTTCTTGGTTTTGCTAGCCGGAACCGAATTTGTATCGCATAATCTAAGTAACGAATCATAGGGCATATAACATACATGGAAATCGAATCCGAGACCTTTGGTCACCGGTCCATTACCTGCCTTACTGTCTCTGCCGACTGACTGCCCATATTTTAAGAAACTTTTATGCTACGGGGGCAACTTTATAGAGAATAACAAATATAATCGTTCTCTTATTGCGATCTCCAATTTGTGTTTCTTAACAGTCTCTCCGATAGCCGTGACCCTAAGACCTCCCACAGATACCTACGCGCAGGCTTCCGAATGAATGGAATCAGTGGGAGAGCCGGTCGGATTTGACCTTTTTCGAAAAAAACGGAGGGTCGCACGGCAGATGTTTCTGGTTGGTCTCCTCGCCTATTGTCGGGGGAGTTTTATATAAGTACACTTAACAGTGCTCTACCTAATGTAAGTTTTGTTATAACCACCTTATGAGCGGTTTATTATAACTAACGTCTTCTGAAGCAATGCAATATCTATCATACACGATTGACTTACCAAAATGTCAGTTGTTTTCATTACTCTCCCCGTTTATATAAATTCCACCTTTTATCCCAACTAGACGCCCTACTGAGACATATACATCGTAGTTAGGGTGTTGTAAACGTCAGTTTCCTAAATAATTGACGTTTGGTTGAGGCGTGATTCTACCTCTCTGGGTATACTCCACCCACTTTTTCCACCTTTTACGAGTACTATTTTTGTTTTTCCTTGGGTCAAACTCATCTTTCCCATCCTCTTCCATACCCACTCACGTGTGAAAATCGTTAATCGTACTCCAAATAGACCAAACTTTTAAATCACTCTTTACTACTTTTATGTTGAAGACCTACGCTGGGATTTAGATTGTATCCGCATATGTATTTTGCATTCGAGTCTAATAATTATAGATGCAAGTTTTCCAATGCATAATTATTCTCGACTTAGTCTGTGTCACTTATTGGCTAGGGATTTTATCTCTCAGAGAGGGAGATTCTGAGCCTTCTTTGTTCACTTTGTAGATGTATTCACACAGGTCGTGGGTCAAACGGAATTTCCGCAATGATATGAGTGTCTCCGCTCCAGAGTAATGGAGAAAATCGATGATTCCCCTCTTGCGCCATGCCTGCGAAAACTAGAGGCTAGCATTCTCTGGTCTGCCTCGTAATATAATTTGGTCGTGTGTGTTCAATGGACTCGCCGTGGGTGCGAATATCGAGTTTTTTTCGCTGGAGAATTCAACAAATTCATTCGTAAGAACATGGCAAGCGAGCTCGTTTTCTTTGATTCCGAGGTGTTTTTGAAAGTCTTTAATTTCTCTTTTGTGTTAATCGAAAAAGTGATCGACATTCTGTCGCCCTTTGTCGTCACGCTACGTATTTGGACGTGGAGGAGAGCCTGGGCGTTGAATCTCATCCCCCAATGTCGATTGCGTAGAATTGGTTGCTATTTGGGTGCCATAATTTACACATTGAACTTGGAAGAAAAATTTGAATCAATAATTTGGTGTCTTGGGAAATGGCGCGATTTCCTTATCTGTCTTTTAGAGTCAAATAGTCGAGTAGCTATTAATTCTGATATTAAAATGTTCCTATGCGTTAGGTTCCTTCCTGTGCGTGATTTTTTTGCTGAAATTTGTGTGATTATTATTTAGCTTTCATGAACTATCAATGTCATGGCGATAAGGAGGTCGAATCGAAATCGATCGCTTTTTGTCCCTTGCCTCGCTTCTCCAGCCTCCTCCGGTCTGCGAGACCAAATCCCGGCGGAGTGGCAAGTTCTCATCACTCAGAGGGCGAACGTGATGAAACGCGTCGGTGGATCACTGGCGCCGAGTGAGTCACTCGCGCCTGCCGGCCGAGCAGAGGCGGAATATGTACTCGACTACTATTGCTTGACGCCACCGTTTAGAGGCTGAGCTTCTCTCAGTCCTCGGCTTCAAAAATGGCAATCCTCCTTTCTCGTGTGTCGTGCACGCCTTAAAAATGTTTTACTCGGATACGCGGTTCGAATGAATCGACGGTAATCTCCAAGTTATCTGTTTGTCTCCAATCTTTTCTCGTTCTCTCGATACCCCTTGACCAAATTCGTGTTGTGATGCCGCCTGGGTGTTGGGATGTTATCGAGTATCGGGAAAGGGAATAAATCTCGTGGTAAATATTCAATTCGCTCCTGTTAAACTGGTCACCGCACTGTAAAGTCGCGTAAAGGGGATGTGAGGGATTAAATTCTCTTTTCCGATGTGTGTAGGGCGTTCATGCGTTGGCGTCAGAGTATCAGCGATCAATTTGACAAAATTAATTTTTAGGAATGTTTATTTCATCTCATGTTTGGATAGACATTCCGGATGAATTTATTATTTTCGCTGCCTCCTCTGTACCAATCACAAGAGTTTTTTCATTCCTTCAAATATTTACATGCGTCAATTCTGTTGTTTTGTATTTTCCATTGAGAAAAAAATCCCCATTCTCTTACCGGTGAACTTTGTCCGCCACGAACTGAAACATTTTTGAAGTTGGTGAAGTTTTTGGTGGCCTAATTTTAGGAATTGATAAATCCATCGTCACAATAGTTTTTCATGTTCCTCCTTATGTCTGTCTCACTTCTGTCTGTCAATCTTATGTCTCACTATGTTCTGAACGCACGAACAAGGTTTGGTGTGCATGTAGTAAAAATAAGTGCTGATATTATAAATGTCATCAAGATATCTTTAAAATGCATCCCGTCCAGGGATGTGCAAATTCTTCATAAGTATATCAAAGTGGATTCATTTGAGGATTGTACAGTGGTCTATTTATAAAATATCTTGTATACCTATTCATATAAATATGTAATATAAAAAGGTGTGTGTAAATTTAATGGGGCGGGGTAAACTTGTGGATACAGCGCAGGGTTACCGACCGTAGGGCCCATTTTCGACTCCTGGTGGCGCCAATGGAGACCCTCAGCTTCACTCGAGCAATATGAGTTTTCGGTTGCCTGTGGCTTTGGTTATCTAAATAAACTAATAAGTTGTGGAAACGTTCAAATTATGGCATAGAGTTGGTGATTTTTGATGCATTCATGATAATATCTACAAAGAAAGAGTAGGAACAGGGTCTCAAAGAGTAGCAACATCTTTAGGTCTCTCTAGTATAGTAGTTATTTGGAATATGTTATTGATTTCTAGGCCTCTTAATTAATTTATAAATGTCTTAATGGAACCCTCATTCGGCTTAAACGAAATGCTGCATAAACATCTCATAAGAGAAAATGAGAATCAGAAAGTCGTGTTTTTCACTTTTTCCTATGAGGTACTAATACGAACCAAAAATGCATCTTATATTTTTCCTTCCTTGAAAGATTAAATTTTTGTGTCAATTTGGCCCGAGTATGATGCCGAGAATCGTGAGCATATGACCCGATAAAGGTCTGCGCAAACTATCATGCAATGCCTTGATCTTCTAAGAAACTTGGCACTTAGCAAGCGCAAGCGCGGTTTTGCTTAAAAACTTCATATTAAACCATATTATTCGTCAGATATAAATACTTCCCACCTTTCTTGTTGTCGTCCAAAGTGGTCTCTTTCCCTTCATCATCCATAATTCTCTTTCTATCACCTAATTTTGCTTACGGGCTTGCTCGCTTAGTGTCCATGTTGTTGCTCGAAACTTGTTGGCACAATTTCATTTCCTGTCAAAATGGTGACCTGACCACGAAATACTTTGCGTCAGTATATTCCTTTTCCAAATTATAAATCCAGTCACGCGAGATGAGGACCAGAGACGAGTGCATCTGGGAACCACTTATCCCATTTTCGCTTTCTTCTGATCAGTCCAGGGTGAAAATGATTTCCTCTGTCAAGCTGTTTTGCCTTGAAATCGAAAATTGTTCGGGAGCCATTTTGTTTCAGGCACTTCCGGAGCGAGTGTTTATTATTGCGTTATCTCCCAGCGTTGCCATTTCCGCTTGCGCTCTCTCTGGTCGAGAGAAAATTAATTAGGTGGTTCAACTAAATATGTGGCGGAGGAGATTTCCGATATTATTTTTTATGCTGATTTTATCGTGGCGAGTTTCGTGTGGCAGGTGTGACCGTTTTTTTTCTATACCGGGCTTTCATTGGAGTCGTGTTAGCGGAGTGTAACTACTGGGTTTGTCTCCTCTTTTAAAAAATTGTTGAGGAAATGACCAATACGCAAATGCGAATAATTTATTTTATAACGCTCATTATTCTAGCATATGTTCAGCAAGGCTGTCCATAAGGGATAGTCGTTTGGAGAGACTTTTGATTTCTAAGATAGCCTTATAAATTATCCTTTTCTGCAGAACATGAATAGCTTGATTCCATTGGGGGCTATTGTAACTCGGGTCTTAATTAAACGTCGGGCATTCTTGGTACACTGGCTAGCCTTGGCTTAAATCCAATCAACGCCGTCACCCTTTGGTAAAGAAAGAATGGGCATCATTCCTCGTTTCCACCATGCAATTTCAAAGGCTCGGTAAATTTCTGCCATTTTTTTTAAAGAGCAATGTGGGGAAAGTGTTTCATCAGTTGCATAATTTAGTGTGTTCAGGGTGAGTTACGGCAGCTGGATGTGTTTACACGTCCTGCCGCAGGCTTTGTGTCAAATCCCTCCCTCATTTATTTCCTATTCTTAGGCTGCCCGTATTGCCACGCGCTTTCTCCTCCGTGAGGACGCTTTGCCCATCTCCTAGTCCCTCTCGACCCGTGCAGTGGACGTGGGGAAGGTGGGAGTGTGTGCTAATCACAACTGTTGATCGATTCCCCGGACCCGTCGAATCGTGTCTCACCTCACGCCTAACGATGCTCGCCGACATTCTGACGGCGTGTGATAGCGTAGTCACTCGATGTTAATACCTATTGTCCGTAATGCGTTAACTCCCGGGTCCTCGAGGAAGGTCATCGAGCTGCCTAGCAGATGAAATTGGGGAGTTAAAACGAAATGGTGACCGTTGACTGTTCCGACGCGGAGGATGACAGCCTCGAGTCGAAATGAGACCAGACGTCCTCAAGTATGGTGTCAGTGGCGACAAAGGCACAATCGCGGATAAGTCATTTCTGCGCGCGGTTCTCCTTTGATTATTGTTGCATGCCGGGCCGAGTCATCGCGAGCCACCGCGTTCCCAGAAAGAATCTCTTGCGAATGACGGAGATTCTCGCCACGTACCGTGGGAACTAGCTGCACATAATCGAGAGTGACTCCTCTTTTTTTCAGTACTTGTAAAAATCTCGTGATTCGTTGACCTTTAGCTTCAGTTGATAATGATCAACTAAAGCAAAAATATTATTTATTTAAAGTTTTTTAATTTATTATTTTTATTCAAGTTTTTTCACGAGTTAAAATGGTCGCATGATCTACCCGTCAACTTTGGTAAGTGCTCAGAAAGCATCTTTTAAAGGAACATCATACCAGCAGCATCGATATTGTGTTCACCGAGTAATTATATTCGAGGAGAATCCTTGTGTATGAGAACCCTTCATCGAAAGGCAAGTGGACAATCGCTATCCGTTGTCAAGTGACGATTCCATCTCCCTCGCAACGTTATTGTCTTGATAATTTCCCCCGTTTTCGCTCACTAAATGAAACCACGAGTCGTTCAACTCGCTGGAGCAGATGAAAAAAAATATTTAATTGTTATTGTACAGCAGCTGACATATTAAAGGGGTGGAAAAGGCGATTGGATAGGATTTCCAGCCTCAAGATCCAGAGAGGCGGTTTACTTATTTCTAACTGGCCTCGTTGCGCGTCCGTGGCACTAACTGGCTCGATGTAGGTATAAAGAGCGTCGGATGGGGGGAATCTTCCAGCGTGATCTAGTCGGGAAGAGGAGGCGACGTGATGTCGGACGGCCGGATCTTCTTGTGCCCTAAGCCTCTTGCGGAGGCTCGGGGCGAGAGAGGTAGGAGGAGGAAGGTGTCCTCCACCCCTCCTTCATCCTGGTCCGCCCTCGCGTTTGTCCTCTTCCGTTTGGCAAGGTGTCAGCGCACGTTCCCCTATCCGGTCGAAAGTCGTCGCAAGGCACACTAGCCGCTGTCTTTCGAAGCGGGTCAACGCCCCACCCCTCCTACCCTCCCATTCTCTCTCAAATCTCCCTCCCCGCCCATTGCTCTTCCTCGGCCCACTCCGAAAAGCACTCCTCCCCCTCCCCCGCGTTTTTTTACTCCCTGTTTAGGCGCACCTCTTTTCTCCCACCTAGTCCTCCCCGCTTTGTTTCCGCCTCCGGCGTATTGAGGGTATCAGTGAGGGAGGACGTTGAGGGAGGGAGCTTACCTCCCGAGGGTACGCCCACGCATCGGTGATTGCCTTTTAGAACCGTGTTTTAAGTATTTAGAAACTTTTTAAAGAATTTCGGTAAAAGGGTGGCTTTTTCGACGTCCACTAGCTCTCTCCGCGGCATTGAACATGGCGCTTCGTTGTGCTCTGTATATTTTTTTTCAATTTAGTAAAATTCGCCGTACCTGACGCTCCTTTGAGAAATAGTAGCTGCACACTAGTGGATGACGTGCATTGCATTTTATGAATAATGCTTCCCACGAGCATGTGTTCTGGTCGGGTGAGATATTTCTACGGTTCCCGTCTTGATTTTCTCATCTCATTTGTGTGACTCTCGTTTTTCTCTTAGCAAACCTTTTGTCGTTATCAATGCAGTTTCCCTTGCGTATCCTCGCTGGACTCCTGTTAGCGTCGACGTGAAAACTTTCCCCGACTATCGAAAGTCTCCTTAGCTAATTAACTTCAGCGACACTGGATAACTAATCTCATGGGAGTGGTGGGATATAACGATACTAATTAGCTCTAACGTACTCTGGGTGGGTTTTAACTAACCCTCGAGGGAACCACTTTTCTGTTGAAAGAAATAACGATGGTCCCTTTGTGATGTTACAGATCTCTTCTAGTGCTTACTGTGTGCTGCCAAGGCTTTGCTCCTAGTTGTCGTGGGAGAAGGCGGTGGCGTATCTCTCTATCTGCCACCCCTCTTCTCCTTTAATGAGCACCGCGCCGAAGTAGATGCCACTGAACCGAGATCACCCGTAGTGTTGGCTGGGGTTAATGTGCATCAGGTCATAAAAGATAAACACACTTGGTTTTTCCAAAATTTGATTTTTATCGCTTCCCAGGTTACGACTATAAAGTCATCTATTAGTTGAATTGCAGAAAATTATTTTACACATCGGGTATATATGCATCGCCCTTGTAGCAGAACACTCGAGGATTAGTTCGTTGACCTGAACAATGTAAAGTCAACCTGAATGACGTACACTGAATTACGTTATTTTTTCTATCTTTTCTGATTTTATCAAGTGCATCTGTCAAGATCCTTGCTCATGAAAAATTATTTCGAGAAAGAAAGGTGGAAGACATTCAAAATATTTTGAACGAAGTAGGGACGGCAAAATGGAATTTAGGCAACGTCCATTATGATCTATACAAACACTAAGAGAATCGACGAATTATTTTTATTTTTTAACTTAAGTAAATAGTTAAATAGCTTAAAACTTCAGTAAGCATATTTGGTAATTTTTCTAGATTTCTGTCTGTAAAATTGACATCGTTGAATGTTGGGTTTGGGATATCTGAAAAAAGAAGTAATTGAATATTTGGAAATAAGGGTGTGGAAGTCATTTGATTAAGTACCCAAAGCTGTAGAAAAATGTTGTCAATGTAAATTTCGAAAATCATAACAATTTCGTCGTTGATGTTAGCACATAGTAACCTCTAGGTGAAACCGAAATCCTTAAATAACAGATGTAACAACTGGCAGCCATATACTTTTCTTGGAGTGTTTTAAGGTGGCCTTTAAATAACTATATTTTCCCTCTTTAATTCCCTCCCGTTTGAAATTGATCCTTTGGTTGACAGTTATTTCGATGTCCTCGCTGCGTCGCTCATTGTGTTCAAAGAACTGTCCCAGTTACATAATGTTCAACCTATAAAAAATTGTCTTTCTGCCAGAATGCTCTGTGCACTGTATTTCACTGGGAGTTAAATGCTATCGCGTGAAGCTTTTTATTTTAAACTTTTATTTGTGCCAAACTTATTACGCTCATGATAGATTCACCTAAATGCAATTCTTTCAAATGAAGTTGGTAATCCCTGGCTGTCGACTTATGAGCATGCCGCTCCCGACTAATTTCTCGCCTCCTTTCTTACTCACTACCCTCATGCTAAGGAGGAGTTTCACTTTTTTCATTTCATTGCGCTGACAAAAATCACAGTTTTAAGTCAGGCACCTCTGTAAATATGATGACGTTTCATTCGTGGTCCATATCCCCATTGCCAAACCCAATGACCCCCAAGGATTCGCGTCCCATTGCCCTTACGGCGCTCTCGACCGTAGCGTCCTCGTGAGCCCCAATCCCACTCGCGTATCAGGGCTTTACTCCCCGCCTGCACTTATTTCCGTCCACTCCACCATTGTTTTTTTTTGCCCCCAGAGAAAGCTAGGGCCCTACCACCGTTCTGCCGTGCCTTTTTGATAAGTTTTGCGGTTTCCTTTCCAGCCCCGTTGCCGCCGTGAAATGCCGTGCGATTGGAAAGCTATCGTTTTTCCACGCTCCGGGTCGTCGGGAGACGCCACTTGCTCCTCCCGCCCCCCTGGGTCTGTCCCGACGCCTCCTTTCCCTTTCCCCCCGTCCGCGGAACCGTGCGGACCGTGCCCACCACTTCGTGTCGCTTGTTGTGGTCAAATTTTGTTGCTGATGTTCAAAGCTTCCTTCGGCGATGTTTGACAAATGTCATTCCTCCCGAGTGTGTTGGGGGCTCAGGAGGGCGTAACACGAGACTAAAGAGTTGCACTTGGATAGCTTTGGCGTTGACACGTACTCATCTTCCATGCGTCGAATAGAGACTACCGGTTTATCGATCCGTTACTCTACGGAGGGCCGTGGCAGTGTACTTTTTTTTCCGGCGACGAGCGAG
Organism: Calopteryx splendens; assembly: GCA_002093875.1. Lineage (NCBI taxonomy): Eukaryota > Metazoa > Arthropoda > Insecta > Odonata > Calopterygidae > Calopteryx > Calopteryx splendens. The sequence goes on from LYUA01003077.1 coordinate 58,134, forward strand.
ATATTTGTTTGAACATGTATTGCAATGAATATTCATTTGCATCCCGGTCACGCCTAGCTGGCTTGACGCGCAAGTGATCCAGAAAGTTGCGGAATTAAAAAATAAATATATCAACGTAAAGCAAGCATGCAAAAGGAATTAATTGCGTTCCCTTTTGGGTAAGAACAAAATGAATGCGAGTCGAAAAATATCTTGGTCACGGAGACATTTCCTTGCTCCCCGCCTGGTCTTTCCTGGGATCAATGTTTTGCGACCCGAATGTGGATTGCCACTTTCAGTAACGTTGAACAATCAAAAAACAAGAACCGTAGCCAAATGTGAGAAGGTTGTCATTTTTACTCTTGAATTATTTTAATTGGAAACCACCCTTTA
>LYUA01003077.1:58644-69400 GCA_002093875.1 Calopteryx splendens
AGGGGCCTTAATCGACGAAGTGCGTTTAAAACCGAGTTGGGGGGGGGGGACTGGGGATTGTGTCCCGGGCGTGAGGGAAAAATGCCGGAGATACTGGAAATATCATTTCTTTAATACGCTACGATCGCATGGCCCAATTTTGCATTCATTTGGGTTAAACTTTCTTTCGCAAAGACCGGCCCTGTAATTTTAGTAATTATGCTCTGGAGGCGCGAGACTGCCCGAGGTCATCTGCGCCACTGGAGATCTGCGGATAATTTAAGAGTGGGCAGGAATCGGGGAGTGGCGGTGCTACGAATCCGCCGTCGGCACTAGCATGCTGTCATTGACGTCTAGGTGTATTCCTCATCACGTCCCTTTAGAAGAACGGTGAACTGATGCCGCTCTCCGTGAAATATCCAATTTGGCGTCGGGAGTAGGCGCGGGATACGAGATTAGCGCTGGTGTTCTCGGTGCGGAAGTCCCGCTCTCCACGCTCTTCGGAATTAAAATTCCCATTCTTCCTCCCACTTTATGGTATCCAAACTTAACATTGCCAAATTCGTATATTTTTGTAGCCTATGCCAGCTCTCGTATTTAGCATGCTGATATCCAGGTAAGTTGGGGGTGGGTTAAAATTAATGTCATAGTTCTGCTAGTAGCAAGGCATCCAAGATATAATCGACGAAATTGCTTTTGCTCTAAGCGGATACATATTTCGAAATCGTGTAAACCAGGTTCCCTGCTCTTTCGCTTTCTCCCCTATTCAATTGTTTTCGTTGACGGCGAGGGTGACTCTCTCCCTAATAGTAAGAGTTAGTTTTAGGGCCTGCCCATCTTCGAGCAGGGGTGCATTTTCTCTCGCATGGAACGAGTTTTTGTTTTCGTCGGAATGCATGCGTGTCGAACCATTCACTGGCGTCTCTTTCGTCGTACAAAGATTATTCTTGCTCCATTTTTAACGGAATTAGAGCGAGTGCACCTGTTCGGTTACCCAATAATCATTTGATCAATCCAAGTAAACGTTTAGTACCCGCACACTGCGCATGACACCTTGAGTATGTTAGAATGTATCATTTGTAAGTATGTACTTGTTAATATTTTCTAACCGTGGTACCAATATCCACTTTGAAGTCATTTGTTTATTCCGTATTTCGTCAATTGGCATATCAGTTGACGAAATAACAAGTGTGTAGATAATTAATTTCAGTCGTAGGCGCTATTCATAAAATACCAAATTCATGTAGGTGGTTTTTGTCGTCGACTTTCGTAAATATCGTAAATATTTTGGTCCAACTAGGTCCGCTAGGAATGTCCAACTAAGTAGGTCCGCTTGGAATGAAAGATATCTTCGGTTTACTGTCTCTTCCACTACAGGATTGAGTAATAGCGTTTCTGTTCCTCATTCTCGCATCACCAAACCGGTACCACATGCCTCTTTTACACGGTAAAAATTAATTACGTGTATTAAAGGGAAAGTGTACGAGGTATGCAACAGTCAATTGGAATTCGTCCTTTCGTCATTCAGTTCTCGCCTGTTTTTCGCTAGATTTCCAGCTTTCTCCTTAAATTGACATGTTTCTTACTAATCATGGTTCCTTCTTTTAATCTGCAATAAAAATTTGCATGTGAGTGCCGTTTAGCATAATTGATTAGAAACTCACTTGGGAAAGTATACAAGTACCTATAGTGCCACGCGTGTCCGAATGTGCAGCGGTGGGGGCCATATCTCACCTTAAAACTAGTCTTCTCATTAGCATTTGAATCTGTGGTTCGCTTGTGGATTCCGAGCGGAGGAAAGGACGTTGTTGAGTGACGTGACTCAGTTGACTCTAGTGCAGTTCGCTCCGCAGGGTAGAATAATTCAAGATGCTGGATGATGCACTGTCGCCAAGTTTTTGAGAGGCACAAAAATATCTATGAAGCTATATCTTTACTTTAATATTTTTTCTGTTTATTTGCTCTAGAAATCAAATCTCTTTTATCTCAAATCAAAATGTTAATCAAATATTTCACCAACTTCAGTTTTTTCAGTTTTAATTCTTAAATTATTATCCAATGCCACCGTTCACGTTCAGCATTCAATGCTATATATTTTTCCCTGCAGTGTTTTATGCACGAGGATTTTCATTGTTACTGATTTAAAAGCAATAGTGAATATTATTAAATTACAATTTTATATCATCATCACCGCAGTCTTTCAATCTTAAGATTGGCAGACTGCAGCCCTCCATTCTTCCCTTTCCTACGTCAATTCCCTTACCCCACGGTAGGTCTTCCTTCTTACATCCCTCTTTCCTTTTCTTTCATATTTATCCCTTGGTATTCCCTGTGAGGATTTCCTTTCTATTTTCCCTTCGATTATATTCCTCCTATACATTCGTTATGTCTCATTGTCTCATGACAAAACCATCTGGTTCTACTTTTTCGTGTGGTGCACCATGTGGCCTTTTCCTCTTCTGTTTACTTCTTCATTTCTAACATTATCCGTCCATTTTATCTTCAGCAATCGTCTCAAACACCAGGTTTCGAAGTCTCCTGTTCTTGTCTACTTTGTTTTTCCGATGGTCCTTGTCTCTGATCCATACTGGGCATATACAAATAGATATATCAATTAAAATATAATTTAATATATAATTATAAATTAAGCATACCAAACCGCTGGATAATAGAAAACAATTAAACTTGCCAAGATTTGAGCCCTGCTCTCCCGATTGCCGGTTGAATAGGTTTCAAGAAGTTTCGAAATCAATTGGGTTTATGAGAACTAATTTTATACGTCGTTCTAGTACGTTTTTCCCTTTATATCCACAATTGGCAAGCTCCTTCAGTTTGTGTTGTAACCTAACACGTGTGCTTGACTACGTATAGCGTGGTGTACTGACGTTTTAAGCATTAATTTGAATAGTAAAATTATGCTGTGCGTACATGTAGGACTCCTTGCGTCATTTAGATGTCTCTACCGATAACTTACGCACGTACATGGCCGCACATTGCCCCGGCCATCTGTCCTGGTGCAGTGATAATTATATTCTGCTTTTTTATGCATGCAGTTAGCACCGACAATATCCCCGACTTCACTCCTATAAACCGATTTTTAACCTGTTTTAAAGAAGATAATTTCTGGCGACTGAATTGATCACAAAATTGACAACATTTACGTTTCAACCCAAAAGGAGGATACCAAGAGTGAATCAGTCATTTTGAGAGCACTTTTCCAATTTTTTTTATTTTCACCTATCCCCAAAATATTAAGTAAGCACTAATCAAACTGGCAGAAGCTGATGTTTTCCATGATTAATCCCATCATTTGAAGGAAAATTTTGTTTTGCGATTAGAAGCTCAGAAGTATTCATCATATAATAGATTTTTTATGATTACATTTTACACTTTTTATGATGGTATTTTTCGCACTATAGCTAATTATGTTATTATCTTATTTTAGTTATACTCTTGTAATGGTAAAATGCATCATTTTCAGATGCGTTCATGTGGAATTTCCCGATATCTAATTTAATTGCGACACATCTTAGTAGGAAAAGCCATTAAGTATGTGATAAATATATAAAGATGCGCAAAAATAGCTGATTAATTCATTATTGTATTCATTTCTTTCTCTGAGTAAAATTTTTATTCTATCGTAAAATATGTGTGGATCCAACTCGCCACCATTATACAAGGCTGGGAGATATGGAAATCGGAAATAGCTACCTGGTCTTTGAAAATATCTTAAGTCAAAGGAATTCATAAACATTCCATGAAACCTGAAATGTTAATGAGTAAATATTCTCGAAGAACTGTATGAAATATCTATGCGATAATTTCAAAACTTAAGTCATTATTCGTGCATGTTAGGACGCACTTCTATAATCTAAAATAATACGACTGCACAGCAGTGGGAATAATACTAGTCATCTAGTTAATACTTCTAGTAACTACCAAGACGGTCTTACGAAAATTTTCATCTGGAGAAATAGAAAATTTGTCCTAAAAAATTAGTAAAATTCACGTCTCAAACTGTAGCAGCCCTTTTCAACCTTTCACTCTCGCACTTAGCTGGAGAAATTTTAACCCCCGTGTTTTGATTCTAGTGTTTTTTCAAATTTTGGACGAAGCACTTATACAAAATTGTAAAATTAAGTGTATCATAAATCTAACGTGGTTATGCTCTAGAAATTTATTTTGTGGCTCACAACGTCAAAGGAAACGAAAATTACACGATTTCCTTTAAATGACGGTATTTGAACATTAAAAAAACCCCATTTTCTTTTGATGAGAAAGCCATTTCCTTTTTGCGGTGATATGAGGTGAAAGTCCATAAATTCGAGGTTAGGGGAGAGTAGCTTATATTTCTAATTGCATATTTCGTGTCGGCTGAGCTGCTGAGTTTTCCTTTTACTTAACTTGCATCGGGTAATCTAGTAAAAAAAACTTCCTTGGTATATCACTTGCAGGCTATAAATTACTGAAAGATTTGCGTTTTTCTATAAAATCTTCAAATATAATTACTTTTCGGGATGTTTCTGCTGTATAACTTTACACGTCTCTAGGTTGTGATTTCGATTAAAAAATTGTATCGCTCTTTGCTCCCGTTGTGAGTTTCTTACTTTCGTTATTAGCTCATCTATGGCTTTATTATTTAATTAGGTATCGGCATAAAAGTGATTTCTCTTACGGGCGATTTTTTTTCGAGAAAATATTTTTTTTTGTGATAAACTCTTTACGTTTGCTTGATAAGGATTGTGCTAGCGTATTCTTTTATCGATTTCTATTGAGAAATTTAATAGCTATTCTGAGGCAAGTTTGAAGAAAATTGTCACAACACTGAAATTATGAGACAACTTTAAATATTCGCTGTGAATTACGGCATAAAAATTGTTTTGAAGACTATTTTAAACTATATAAATCCTATACATATATATATTTAGCTATTTAAATGATCTTTAATGGATACGTTGTGCGCTGATTATTCATGTGCAAAGGTTTGTAATTTTTTCGCCGGCTTTCCTGGCCATAGTGCAACTTTAACTCACTTCGTCGTATATGGTGTGTGTGTGCTTTAGTGCACATTATTGGCATTTCCTGACGCGAACACGCGTATCACTATTCCTGCAACGCCTGTTTGCGTGACGAGAAACTCAATAGGAGGGATAAGAGAAAGGAGGAAATGGAAGTGTTTACCTCCACACACCTGGTCTTCCATTGCACCTCTCGTGGAGGCGACGACGTTGTTTTCGTACCGCATGATTTAACTTTTTCAAGTACGTCCTGGTTTGTACTAGACGCAATTGCGAGGTTTCATGGTAAGCTATTGACAAACCTTTTTATCTCTAAAAGGAATGGTACGAGGAGTAAGTGAGAGCCCCTAGCGTCCCCTCTGTTTTATGCGTCATCTTATTTTAGTATGTTTGTCCCGTAAGGCATTAACCATTTAGCAATAGTCCTGTTCCATTGCAATCGCCCTCGGTGAACCCCCTGGCCTCACAATGTGAAACACTCTCGCATACTATCAACGTTCCAACTTGGATGCACTTACGTAGGGCTGTTTTAACTGAAACAAGATATATTACTACTGCAGTTGCAGTTAGCATTGGTAGTTATAATATTCCTTAAAGTTCTTGAATGTTAGAACTTAGACTTCCTTTTTAGACGTTGAACTATTTTTCTTTCTTTTTTATGCGAGCTATTTGATGTTAAAATTTTTGCAATTGGTGTTGCATATAATTCCATAATGTATTTTCTCTCTCCCTCTCTCGAATGTCCTTTTTATTGTTATTCTAATAGTTTGTTGATTTTATAGTTTAAAGAAGTAATTTTCTTTTAATCAGCGTGGTTTCTGTTCCAGGCAATATGTCCATGGGACCAATCCTAATTTATTCCGCTTCATTCTTAATTACCCCATCCCGCGATGTGCCAGTCCAAGCAAAAATAATACAATGCACCACAGCAATGCTGTGGTTTGAATTTGTCTCACTTTCGACATTCATAGCGGTCACATCATTAAAATGGGTTGCGCACATAAACACCTGCTTACTGATTGGCTTAAATTATTTTTTTTATGTGGTATTATTTTGGGAAATTTGACGGCTGTCAACAATGACAATCACTCTCGACGTAATTGTCACGTCTTTGCCTATTATTTTCGCTTTCATCTTATAATTAAAGTCTTAATCACCATATTCCGCTTGGCCGTGTGGAGGTGCCAAGGTTTGAAGTATGAAATGGCTGGATGTTGGTGGGACGGACCTTCATCGTGGCGAAGTGGCATTAATTACCCGTTACTGAATGAGGGCGGAGTCCTTGCTTGTGGCTCTGCCTCAAGGGCTTATTGTCAATTCGCACTCTTCCCGTCGATTTCAATGAGACTCTAGTGAGGTAGTTTCGGAGAATTGGGTGCCATCGCACTTCACTCAAGGGGTAAGTTCGCTGTTTGGCCGTTTTTTGTGCCAAACCTTCCCGCTCATTTGTCATTACCGCTTTAAACAAGCCGTCAAAGTTTTTTTCTCGTGCATCCCGCACGGCATTATTCACCTGCTAAATCGATAGGGGTCGTAATATCGTGGTATGAACGGGGAAGATTTACGTATTTCGTTATTTTTTCGGTGAAGAATGTGGTGGTGTCGCTGCCCCTATCTCGAGCGGCTCTTGTCGTGATCCTTTTGTCTCCTGCATGACTTCCTCATCTCCGAAGGCGCGGAAGTGGAATTGTTCACCCGCAAACGCACAGAACGGTATCCGGGTTAACTCGGAAAGAGATAGCTACCGAGATGGCAGACAACAATGGTCACCGGTGAATTCCCGCGGTTGATTTTTCCCCCACGAAAAGCGGTTGTTACACCTCTCTCGTGTGCCTCCTCCCCGACCCTTCCCGCTCCCTCTGAAACTGTTCCTTCCGCACAACCCTTTTAGCAGTCTCCCGTTTTTTTTGCCCGCGTTCTCGCGACCCATTCCCCCGCTCACTCGGAGAGGCCGTGGTGTTTTAGCGAACGGGAACTTTGCTTTGACATTTCCTTCTTCCGAGGTGTAGGTATTACTAGGATGCAATTGTCGGGATACGACATTTCGCCGAGTTGTGCATTGTTTGCGTTATTTCAGGAATGCTGCTCTGAAAGATTTTTTTCCTCTCCCTACGCCGTTTCCCAGAAAATCCTGGTGTCCTAAAACCCACAGAGCTTTATTTCGGCCTTGGGTGCCTAGTGCATTACCCAGATTAGGACTTCCTACCCGTTCCCTAAAGTTACCATTATAAATAATTACTATTATTTTTCTTGGAATATTTTAAAAGAAACTTCACAACGGAGTTCGCTTGGAAAAGGCATCTCGGTTCCAAAAACTTCAAATACATGTATTTACTTACAGTAGATGGAGTCTTTGTTTTCGTGTAAACACTGATTTAGAAATACTGTAGATAAAACTGACAGTACTATATAAATATAATAGGAAGGCTTGATAAAAGCCCTGGTGTTCGGCGGTCTTAATGTATGCAAATGGTTGGGACGAAAGTATCCTACTCTGCAGTAAGAATGTGTAACTTTTTGAAAAGATCTTTTAATTAAAATGTTTTTGAATGAAATTGTTTTTGATGTGTTTATACATTAACTCCCTGAAGACGGAAAATAAACCGGTGACCAAATTTGTTACGGGTGATGACAAACGCCCGCTAGGGGCGTTCGGACACCAACCATGAATAAAGGAGGAGAAAGGTGGCCTGTAAAGGGGGGGCATGGATACACTTTTTGAGCTTTCTTCTCCTTGTGTTGTGGTCGTGGACCGTGCGAGGGAAAACCGAGTTCCTGATCGGTTCGACAGGATATTTCTCTAATTTTACCACCGTTGTCCAACTTACCGACATAGTTGCGGGGTTGGATGGCTCTCTCTATGTCGCCAGAATGATCGCATGATTGGTACATTTTTAATAGGTTAAATCTAGCCTCGAGTCTTTGATTATCCAGTGATTCCCATCCAAAATCGAGTATTAATTACGTGACTCTCTTGGTCCTGTCACTACAGTTTTTAACGAACCGGGCTGCCTTCCTTCGTATTTTGTTCAATTCTTGAATCAATATTTTTAGATATGGTCCAATATGTTGTTCGGAGCATATTCTATGCGCGGTCAAACCTACGAGAAAAACGAGCTTGTCTCTCTCACTTTTTCATCGCCAGATTTTCCTACTCTTACAACCGCTGTACAACTAATAGTTCCGTCAGAGCGACCCCGTATTAACGAGATATTACCTATTCGTTTTAATTCAAACCTAATTCGTGAAATGCCAACTTAAAAAGAAGTTTAAAAGAAGTCCCGGGTTCAATTTAAAGAACTTGAAGGTGTGATATCGCTCAGTGCGTTTAAAATTTCACCTCCCGTGCGTTACTCCCATCTTAAGAATGCGTGATTTGACAATTGATATGAGCCTCGGCACGCGGTGGGTTCAAGGCATGTCGACGCCAAATTCCGTACCTCCCGTCTCTCCCTTTCGCGAACGTGCCATTCGTTTAGTGAGTCAAAATGGTAATGAGTTTTCACCGAGGAGTTGCACCTCGCTCAAACCATGGAATAATTTCCTTCCCGGTAATGTTTGGTGCATTTCTGTAATTAGCAGTAACGGAAAACCTTGGAGAAATTAGTGCATTTTTTTCCAGGCGTTGCGCCGTTATAAATTCGATTTCCACGGAAGTTTCGCACGTAGTTAATGCAAAACGGATGGCCGCGCCATCGTCCGGTTTCGCTAATTTCCCTTATGACTCTCGAATTCATTAGTCTCGCTCCAGCAGCCCCGTCTCTCAATTTGTTTGAGTCGGTGCAGTAATAAAATGATAATGGGCGTAATCAATTAATGCATGCAAAACTCGCTGCTTTAAGTAGTTTTAATTAATTTTACTTTTTTATTTCTCCTCTGGTACTTAGCATTTTTTCATGGTGCCAGAATTCATTCCATGTGCCAATGGGCCCGTCCCCCCTCACGGAAGACGTACTCATAATTGACCTTGCCGTGTCGTTTTAATTAGACGGAAGCACAGATTTCGTTTCGTTACGGAAAATAGAGTTCGTTAAATTGTTGGCGCGATTGGTTTCCTCACTTATGTTATATACATAATTTGTTTCTCGTGTATGCTTCTTCTGGAATCCTTGATGGACTTCCAGTTTTGATGCACAATAGATTGCACATTTGTTACTCGTGCTTGCATAATTGGAAACATTTTCGCCTCAACGTGGTGCGCGAGGTCATCCTCGGCTCCGTAAGGACACGTGTACCAGCACAGCTTCTTTCCGCTTCGCTTTCTCTGTGGGTGAAAATCAATCAGATATCATGCTATTAGCAAATATAATGAGGACCCAAGGGTCAAGACCCTTAGCTAATAGCATAGAGTAAAGACCCAAGGGTTTTTACTCTATGCTATTAGCTAAGGGGTGCCATCAAGTGTAACTCGTTTTAACTTTCTAGGAATTAAATAAATTTTAATGCCGGGTTGCTTGACGTCGATATTAGCTATTAGAAAAATGTCAACATCGCGTGGTCACTTTTTTGGTTAAAGTAATAGGTATTTAAATTTTATTTCCGCCTGTGGCCGAGCCATTTCGCGTTCTAAAATAGCCAAGAGGAGTTATTACATATGTACTAATCAGGATAAGAATTGTTTGGTTGCACCTTAAAAGAGAAGAAATTCCAAAAATGTCCCTCACTCCAACTGGCTTCTGAACCGTAGTGGGTTCAGTCGAACGATCGTCATCATGTAAATTCCGTGGATTCCAGTTTCTAAAAGTGGAAATTTAGTAACTGTTAGGTAAATTTACTCGCATTATGAAGTCATTACCCGCCAGTTTTATACGTATTCGTATTTATGACTTGGGAGAATCTAGAAAATATCGACAAATTCAGAAATGCAAACTGTGAATCTATTTATATTCTAGCGATTAGCATTAATAGAATTAATTGATTATTAAATTTCGTATTTTTATTTGTATTTTGGGTATTATTTTTTATTCGATGGGCCATGGAGAGCTTATTTCTGCTTAAAATCCTGTTTAATAGCCTTCTTTCCCAACTCAATCAATCACAGTAGTGAACCCGAAGGTCGTTATAAAGGTGTGGGTACTAAGTACAGTACTAAGCCCAACGTCATGTGAAATTCACGCATAAGGCTAGGGTGGCCACTTCCTTTCCCTGCAACGCCTTTGATTTCCCAGGATGACCTGGTAACCGAAAAATGGTACGCAGCTTGGGTGAAGATGAGGGTGCCCAGAGGCGTCACCCGGAATGGGGCCCTCCGGTTAGTAGCCCAGCGCTCTACCCAATGGACTACCGAACCCCTTTCTCAAGTAGCAATGAAAAAAATATCATTTTTAGAAAGGAGCTCTAACCAAAAATATATCATGGAATGACCTTTTCAGAGCATTTTCAGGCGACTTGAATTTCGTACCATATAGATTTGTACTTTGCGGATCAAATTCTTAAAAAATGGATTTATTGTCGGTTTTCTGATTCGGAAACACAATGCCGATTGAATATTTCAGTTAAATCTAACGTTCAGTCATACTCGCATCTTAAAACATACGTACATTATAACGTATGATAGCTTCCATTGGGCTGAAGTGATGCGAATGCTCTTAATCGTCTAGTTAAGAAGATTTGAATGACAAAACCTTCGATTGCCCCGCCGTAACTATTTTGGAGTGAGAATATCGATACCTCGACCGGATGAAAACTGCATGGCAGGGGTGTTCATAAATCAGGAACTATGGCAACCGTTGGGTCACATCTCAGATTCGATCACGGTC
>LYUA01003077.1:69456-86148 GCA_002093875.1 Calopteryx splendens
AAGCAATGTACCCGTTCTCCAACCGTCATTGGCGCTCGCTGTCGCCTTCGCGGAAATCTGCCGCGCGGCACCAAGTCAGAATTTCCAGCTCGAAATTCAAGGGTATCGCGGTCACTCGCGGTGACGTCAAAACTGCGCATCTCTGCCCGTGGCGAGTGTTGTCTCTTTTCCTCGCAGCGCCGTCGCTATCGGGAGAGAGAGAGAGAGAGGGAGGGAGGGGCGAGGCAATCGCGGTTAGTCAGCCTCCCAGGGAGGTATATACACTCTCCCCCCGGGGCCTTAACGTTGTTTTATTTTCAGGGAGCGGCGGCGTGGCGACCGCTGCCTGCCGCGCGTTGAGTCACGGGTCGGAGGGGGGGGGCACTCCTCTCTTCCCGACCCCTCCCCACTCACCTCCCAAGCCCCCCCCCTGAAAAACCGCGCGTGTCCACTGCCCGAGTGGGTGGGGCGGAGGGGTGCGTTCATTCTGCCGTCGCTAATATGTATTTTTCGCGTCTGCTCGCCAATTTCCAGTGAGGGGAAACCCTTTTCGGCACTGATTTCCCACTCCTTCGCGACGGCTAGAGCGAGTGAGTCATTTCGGCGAATCGTGGGTGTATCATCATCTCCACCACCGCCCGCCTTGAGTTGGCATTCCGAAGTTTATCTCGTGCGCATTCATCTATTCTGATATTACCTTCGTTCTTCGTGATGATATCTGCCGAAAACTATTCCCTCGTCCCTCCGTTCTTTCCTACCACAGTTCCCCCTGCTTTACAGTCTCCGGAAGGGCGTCGAGCCGAAACTAAATCGATAAACCGCTCTATTTCGCTACCGTGAGTTAAATACCTGAATTTAAATTTGCAATATCTTCTACTAATTATTGTTCAATACTGAGTAGAAGGGATTTAATTTTTACCGTAGTGAAATGTGCTCGATGAGCCATGACGTCTATATTGTTAATTCTTTTTTTTAATTCAATTTTTTCTGTATTCGGCTTTGGGTTAGGTATCCCATAATTCCAATTAATCAAAATTTCAAAATTCATGTATCAGCATTTCTATAATTTATTAATATTTTTTCGTGTTTTCCATTTCATTTGCATTTCTTATATGTGGGGCACTAAAAATTACGTAATTACACTAATTTCAATTATCTTGATTCATTTAATGCGGTCTACCGATTATTAACTCGATAAACTCGATTCCTGCAAACTATTGCTCATTGTCAAAGACTTCTAGGTACTTCCTCGCAACGTAATCGCCACCTGTCGTAATCTGCTTCCTTATTCAACTTTTCATACTTTTAACCCACACCTCCTCCCCATGATACCATTCACAGTCCCTCTCTGCTTCCCCGCTAACCCTTCTAATCATCTAACCATTTTTTCTTCGCCTTCCTCTCTATCTTTTTTATTTTGGGTATCTGTACCATTGCCAACATTTCAAAGACCCAGGCTACGCTCATTCTCTTTTCCTCAAGGAAAGTCTTCTGTTTCGAAAACTTTCAGTCACTTTCGTGTCTTCGGAAACTTCGGAGACAACTCTTTTTTAGCGCGAAAACGCGTGCATTGCCGTAAAATGTTTGCGGATAATCGTGAGAAAAATGGGTCGTATTTTATGCGGTACCAGAAGGACGACATAATTTCCATAGTGGACAAACAGGTTTTGAAATCATGTACTACGCTCCATACCAAAGCATTGACAATCTTTGCTCCAAGCATTTATTGGTCATTTATTCCTTTGTCATCGTAATTCCTTCCTACTTTTTTTATCTCAATGTCGAACTGGATCAGTTCTTTTAAAACCCCAACCGAAATCGTCCGGCCTAAATTTTCAAGAACTCGAAACTCTCTGGTTCAATACCAGCCTTCAACACATAACTCGATCCGCCCATTAGATCATCTTTCGTCTGTGGCACTGAATCTCGATAGCTGCCTCTCTCTGATGCTGGCATCCGCTGTCTGTCGTCAGTGGAAAACTAAATTCCTTGCAAGTCATTTTTGAACCTTCTCCTCATTTCGTCTTATCAATTGTTTCTTCTAATAGAAAGTAGGCAGGGGCCCCAACTCTCTCCTTTTCTTTTGCCTCTTCCCTCGCCGTGGATCGGGTCCCGTACGTTTCGTCGCGTGTCTGTGGGTCGCGGCGAAAAAAAAATGATATCTCCTCAATGGGAGGTCCGGTCCTGTTGTTGGTGTGGCGGTCGAGGGTGGTTTTGCTGCGACTTCGAAGAAAATAAGTAACGAAGCTCGTTCCCGTGTCCTTGGGTCCGAGGTAAAAGCGTGAAGCGGGTGAGAGCGTGAATGAGGCCGCACCGGTTTTGGGGTTCGAATACTTTCCTAAATACGTGGAGGTTCGATTTGCATTCAATGAACGACTAAAAGAAGTGGATTCCTATCATTGTGTTTGCTACTCATCCCGCGTGACAAATCTCTGACGCATTTGCATTCAGCGTATTGGTAATAATGGGGCAGTGCTTGGCATCCTGAAACTCATCTTCTGGAAGGACACACTCGGTCTTCCGGACGAATATTGGTTTCTTATTTTTCGCTGTAGACATTTGCCGTTCATCCCTTTAATAAATCCCCTCCTCATGATGTGCGTTTTATTAATTTAATCATTGATTCACCCACCTGGTTCATAAAGTCATGAAATATAGTCCTCGCTCTAAATTATGCCCCCTTATTTTCGTATCCACAGGAATAATTGTCGCAATATAAATGCCGGGAAATATTCTATCCCTATAAAATATCAATATCTGGGACAATCCATGACATTTGTGAGAGGAATTTGTCTTTAAAAAATATAAATCTTCTGTAAATGCAATTGCAAGGCCAGCGTAGTCATGCGTTTTAAATTAAAAAAAAGTGCATTGACAAGTGTACACCCCGTTAAAATTATAGATGGAACACACAATCTAGGTATCTACATGCATACCCTTAAAATCACCCAGCACTGAATGGCAGTAAGGTATGAGGCATACGGAGTTTTGAAGGATTGGGTATTTTCTGCACTCTCGTATCGTTCCCGAGGAAGTGAGTCACCAAATCTATTACCCCAGCCATACTTTTATTCACCATTTTATCATCTTCGTCCAAACGCCCCCCGCTTCCTCCGTCCGCCGCCTCAACATCTAGATCATTATCTACAGAATACCCCGCAAACCGCCGTTAGGGAGCGTGGCAGGGGGTGTTAGGACGCTAGCCATGCATAAAAGGAAAGGAGAAAGGTATTCTTTAAAGGGGGGTCATGAAAGTTTTTCTCCTCGCATTTTGGTTTTTGATAGGGCGACGCACGGAGAAAGTAATTCTTGAATTTATCGCTTCAACAACTATTTTCTCTAGCTAGTTGTTCTCTTAATTTGCCAGTATCAAGCGTGAATTATTTTCTCCACTAGTTCTCAACCTATGCCTGCAAGCCTTTTAGAACGCTCTCGCCTCTCAGTCGAAGTTCGGTTTCGGTTCGCGGAGAAGACAGAAGTCGTTAATATTCTGCCCTCTAAATGAGGGGATGTCTGGTAGCCAAAATATGTGCGAGTAATATGTCGTCCGTCGAATGGTAAGTGGTTGTATGGAATCGAATGTTTACTCCGTGTTTCACTTCGACTTATCCATCCTTTCTAATTTCAACATATGAAAGTCAAACGCCTTGACAGTATACCTAGCAGCCAAAAGCTCCTCCAAATGTTCACCTCGTCATTTTATTTTCTGGAAGTAATTTCAATATGAAAAAGGCATCAATGTATTTCTTAAATATTTCTATGTTGGAGGAAGATAAATTTTATTTTTACGTGTAAACAAGAAGATGTAAACAGAGAAAGTGTATATGTTTTTATTATTTTTTCTCTTTAAAACCATGAATTCAAGCAGAAGGAATTGCATTGTTTTTACTATTTTTTTGATTTTGCTCTTGATTTTAAATGACATAGCTCTTTATACTAATAATTTACAATTAGCCCATTCGAGCACTTGTTTTTAGCGAGTCGCAATAACCGGTTGGCTAGATGTATGCGAAACCCAAGGCGGGAGCTAACGACTGTGAGCACTCGACCATATCTGGGCTAGTAATAAAATTGTCTTTAGGCAAGGCCGACGCGGCACAGTTCGGGAGGCACAAATGCACAACGTCGCCTCTCCATCGGCCGGCCCGGGTTGTGAAGCGTAGGAACACTTTGGTCGAGCGCAAGGTCCGTAGAATATAGCCTATTCTACGGACATTGGGTCGAGCGATCATTTTTAGGATCATTGCACGTGGTGTAAGGCCTCCGGCACGATCTCTTAAGTCAAGCGAGCCGCCATCGATCGCGCCACGCCGTCATTGTTGAGGAAGTGGCGATGAGAGGGGGNNNNTTGTTGAGGAAGTGGCGATGAGAGGGGGGGGGGGGAATAGGAGTAAGCGATCCCGCGCGCATTTTCAGCTGACGTGCCGGAACTTGATATCGCGGGGGGGAGAGGGTCGCGACGATCGCCCGCTTCCTCGGGAGGAGGAGCGTGGAGGGCCGCTCGCGACGGTCGGTCGCCACTCTGCGACCTACTCCCCCCCTCGCTATCTGTCTCTCTCGCCCCTCTCCCGGTGGGCGCTCTCGTACTTTCTTTTTGAGCTGATTGCCCTCCCCCTCGCCTCAACCACCCCGCTTATCGCACGTGCCTCTGTTATCTCGCGTCCCCTCAAACCTGCCACCCCCAACACTTTTTCTTTTTTATGTAAGCTTTCTTTTTGTAAAGCATTTCTTTTTGCGAATTCCTCTCGAGCACCATCCAAACAAGGCATACACATCCCGATGACCTTATTTTGGCGCACGAAAGTTCGGCAAGTGAATTGCGTTCCAAATTTTAATCTTTTTATTGGTCGCTGCATTTTATGAATCGTCTTTTAATGAAGCCAAACTGGCCCCTGCCTTGTGTGTGGTATGCAGGTGATTAGTACTCTAATATTTGTGATGTGATTATAAAAGTATGTATATATTACCTTTAGCTCAACCCTGGTATGGCGTACTTATTAATGAGGGGTTTGGGTTTGTAGTGTGGCAAGGATAGGCCGGTAGGGATTATCGTGTTAAAAAGTTGCGTAAAATGATTCTCGGGCGTATCCTATTTACTTAAATGTCTTAGTTAAATGTAATACATTTTATTCCATCTCAGGCGCTCAGTAGTCCTTGAAGTTAGTTCATTAAAGATTCTAATCATAACATCTTCATAAAATCTTTTAACTACCGTATTTACCAGCCGTAATTAACCGTAGTCAATTACATAGATTTTTTAAATGAAAAATTTTGTTTTCAGACTGAAGTTAGTGGAAACGTTCCGATGTTGAAATTAAACGGCATCTATCGTTGCCATTTTCCCCTTACGTCATTACCAACCTTAAGTTTCATCGTTACACTGTCATAGGTAAGGTTGTGAAGACCTTAAAAAATAATAGTTGCTGCACGTAATTTCGGAAATTTCCCGGTTTACATCTTTCTATATAGCCATGCTTATGTAGACGTAGAAGGTTTAAAATTGTGGGATAAATTACTTCGAAGAGAATCTCGGTGTGGGAAATATGATGAGAAAATTGAATTTTACGCGTATCCAAGGAAAGAAAAAAACGAAGGAGTGCGCTCCCCTATTATTATCACTGCGGTGGTCATAAATGAAAATAACATAGGTATTTACCAGCCGTAATTAACCGTAGTCAATTACATAGACCTTGTAAGTAAATGAAAAATTTTATTTTGGGGTACCCAGTACCCTTCAGATGGTGAGCGATGGATGTGATGGAGAGCTAATTTAGTTTTCTCATCATGAATACGAAACTGTATCGAGTTAAAAATATTCGGAAATAAATTTATCCTTTAAGAAATACGCTAATTAGTAACTTTTGGTGTAATACACGTTTTACTGATAGTTCCTTTTTAGTGTTATAGTTAGTGTCTGCGAGAAAAGTTGAACTAAAGCGATTTTAACTCTGCCTTGCGAGGTAAATGTGTGGTGAGTGATCCATAGCATATTGTAACTAAGGAAATATAAAGAATGTGTTCAGAAAAGGGTTTTCCTATTAATTTCAGCGGTAATCCCAAAATCTATGATGTTGTAAAAATTATGTATATTTTGTGATGCACCCAGGTGTTGAAGGTTGTATCAATTTTAGTCTCACTAGTAAAAGCTTGTTCATTCGCTATTTGCAGTTAATGAAAAGGATATGCATACCACACAAGTATGACTTCAAGCAATTATTATTGGTAATCTACCACTGAAGGTAGGTTTCTGAACACACCTCTACAGTAACCCTTACTTCATTTCTGCATACCTCCTACTCCATTCCATCTAACATGCCTAATATTTTTCTCCCTTTCCCTTGCTTACCCAACTGACTATGTAAAAAAAATCTCCTCTTCCAGAAGTCATTGTTCCGTTTGCATTAAACATTTTGGGTTTTAAAGTGACTCTTTTTGTCCATACTGCGTCATTGAGCGTAAATATCTACCGTCATCCCAGTTGAAAGGGCCGTGGGCATATTTTAATGTACATATTCTATGGCACACGAAACAGCGATGGATATACTCGTTAGTGTCTATAGAGGTTGGTTCTTCTTAACCTCAAATGGGGAATTATTGTTCCTTGGAGGCGTCTCATCTCTCACTTTAGGGCATGTGATTTTTTTGTAAGCAAGCGATTGGTCATTTGTTCAATGGGCATGTTGAAACATATGTTCCTTTTAACCTTAACCTGCCCCCTCCCCCCCTCTCTGATTCAGAATATTAACAATAGGTTGAAAATTATTTCATAAATTCAGGGTTCTCCATGAGATGAAAAGTTAATTTACTACTCATACCTGGAAACGTCTGTATAATTGATATGAAGTAAGCTAACGCAATACTAGGGCGTGACAATCATGCCACGAAATGAACTTACGTCTTTTCTTAGTCCGTATATTCGCCTATATTTTTGCCTGGAAAATATGTTCGTCGTTACAGCATTGAAAAGCCGAAGAGCTAATCAGTATGAGAACTGCAGCAACCTAGAAGCTCGATTATGCATGCTAATGTGACCAGTAAGTGCTGCAGTCAGTGCCAGTAAGTGCTGAAGGAAAGGAAAGCATCCAAGAGTGTTCGACGGTTTTTTATACGTGGAGTGAATACCGATATGAAGTGGCTATTTCCGTGCATTACCCGGATTTTCATCATGGACGGTGTACTGGTGCTATTCGCGTAAAATTGTGAGAATGGTTCGTTATGACTTATTAAAGTGCGCCTACGAGTAGGTATGTCATAAAAATGTGCAGATCCTATTGCAATTTTACTAGTCATGAGTATTTCCAAAGATTATTTAGATTGTGTATATTTATATATTTCGTTTGCCGCTACATAATACCAAGAGAAGTAGGTTTAATTGGAATCACTCCGTTTTGTCTAATTCTCCCAATAATTATTTTAAAGAATTAATTTCCTCCGCAGGGCAGTATATTTGAATCATTTCTGTATGAATGTGGCACTCAGAATAAACGAGATTTCGCTTAAACTCGATCAGCCTCCGGCGTACGATCTGTGAACCCAGTTAGTCATTCCGAGGATTCAATTCGTTTAAAATGTAATGTAAACCAAATTTTGAAGAAACTGTTAATCGATTAGAGAGGAGTTAATCGTTCCATTACGTCCCTTTATCAGAAAAGGCATATTTGTTGCCTGAAAAAACATGGAATATGAGAACTCCGTAGTTTTAGGAAATGTTTGTATTTCGTCCAAAATGCCTGTTGGTTAAGGTTTGTTAGTCTGCCCGTCTTTTCCGTAACGTGCTGCAAAAGTCGTGGAATGTGAACCCTCCGTATAAAATATGGTTCAAAGGTTGAGCTTTCCAATTGATTCCGAGCAAAAATATGTTTGCTCTTTTTTTTCATAAACCGTCATGCGTCCTAAGGTCATTTACGTTTGCTTCTGGTATGTTTTTGTTTGAAATGAGCTGTCAGTTTCACAGTTAAGTTGAGCGTCGAGCCCAAGAAACAAAAGAAAACTTCCAAGTTTCAAAATTTCATTACAAACCCTTTTGAGGAAAAGCTCCTGTGAGGATATAAAGCTGATAAATATTTTGGTGTTTGAAAATGGTCCAATTTTCACTGGCTGTTGTCTTCGCACACATCTTCATTATATTCCCGGCTAGAACTTTGTCCTTCATTTCTGACTACGTGCTCGCCTTTATCGTCATATGACGGCTCAACAGTTTCATTATTTCCGTTTTAACTCCACGCCGTAAACCAAAATTCCTTGAAATGTTCATTAAATAATTCAACCGGTATTTTTCCTTGTAATTTCGTAGGGCTGAACATAAAATACTGTTTGTGGATGTTTGGTAGAGTATTTATCCTTTGCCGTAAACTCTCGTGTTACACTATCGGCAGTTTCGTTGTTGAGCCTACGAGACATAGGGCTATTATTCCCTTTAACCTCAGCGCCCATGCTACTTTGCATTTCAACCGGCATAGTACATACATACGTTTCCATTCGCTAGAGGTGACCTGATCGATTAAACGAGGATGTATTTCTAAGAAAGATCTCCGCACGCAGTATTTCATTGTCTTCTTTACGTTTATTGGCCATAAATCCTGCGAAAATTTATTTTGGTAAATTTCCATACCTACTCCTTAGAGTTGCATGTTTTAAATAAGTTTAGTTTTCTTATTAGTTCTACAAGGTCTCTAATAGTTCGCCAGAGAATGGTCTGCAGGTGATAGTAATCGCTCGAGGAATCGAAATTTAGAGAAACTCTTGGAGCGCATCGCAAACAAGCGTCGGATGAAGCGATTTCGCTAACACTGCGATAGCGATATCTGATGCTCCTCCTTTATGTAGGCAGTTATATTCAAATCTTTGTTTTTAGGTCTTCCTTGCGAAGCTGCCGGAAGTAGCGGTCACGAGTAATCTTTCGACTACCGCATCCTTCTCTGCCGCCTCCTCCCCCCATGCACAGAAATAGTATTTATGGTGCTTCAGTTCCTTAACGCGCTCACCTTCCTCCGCTAATTTACGTGTGTACGCAAGGTTCCTAGAATTATCAGCCTTGTGGATATCATATGTTGCCAGCTAGGCCGAAAGAAAAACACCTATATGATCCAAATCGGGAACAATCCTGGCCAGGGGTAGTGGAAATTAGAGGTCATTGCCTCCCCGTTGGAAATAAGACAAAGGCATAAATTATGCAAATGAATGCCTCTCTCTTTTCTCTCCGTACCGCCTTCCTTGAGGTCCACACTGAAAGTGTTGAAGAGCTCTTCAAGATTGATTAGATCCCATTTTTCTCGTAGTTTATTAGCCGGTCCTAGCCGATGGATATACTTCGCCTGCGGTTATAGAAAAGGCGAATCTAATTGTAAGCATGCGTATCCTTGGCCCAAGACGTATGTATATTCCTTTGAACGCCATTTAAAACGCTCATTCAAATAGCACCTAATTTGAAAACTTATGATTCACCATTCGCTGGCGTGGTTTTTGCGCACAAATAAAATTTTAGTTTACCTACTCCAGTTTCATTTGATTTTTCTGAGTGTAGATATTTTGAAAAATTGTTCCAAATTTACGAAAGGCACAATATTCACGAATATTTAGATACACGCAAAATAGAAGGGATATCATGATTTCTCTCTTGTATTCACTCTTACAAACTTTTTTAACTTACCATTGGTTAGGCATTTTCACTCGAAGACATTTTCGAGTACTGTGTTCTCCCCAGTGAGCAGTTTCATTGAGATTCAATTTGGTATCAAGCAATAAACTCATCTAATCCGAGTTTCACTTCGTGATAATTAGAGTAATCGCGTTTAATGCATTAAAATTACGTGTTCTTTGTCTGTAGGTCTTTTTATCCATTTGTTTCAACATCGTATTATACTACCATTGTATTTTTACTACTGTTTTCACCGTACTACATCATCATTAATTAGGCACCAATTGGAAATATTTGTATGTTGTTTTTGAGTGGTATTTAACCGTCTCCGTAAGAAAAGAATCCGTTTTTGGGAGTTTCGACCGCGTTATGAATAAGTCTCATCATCGATTCCATGTTTTATCTTCCGTCACAATAATTGGGCTCGAGGGAAAATGGGTATGCAATAGAGGCTTGCATTATCATTTTCGTCAGTTCACGTGCACTTAAGAGGGCGGTTCCCAACCACGGCCGAAGGGGGCTTTTCCAAACCTCGGGATGGTTATGAGTTTTCACGCGGCGTTTCTGCGCCGGCCACGGGAAATCGCTCGCAGTGCGAACGCTCCATTCAAACGTCCCCCTCCTCCCCGAACGACATCCTCGCCGCCTCCTTCAGAAAAGCAGCAAACGCCCCCACTCATACTGTGTGTGTTGGTAGGAGGCCTGACTTCAAGGGGCGACCCGACCTCTTCAAGGCCGCGGCGGCGCCCCGAGCCTTTGCCCACGGTTGCCATCCCACCGTGCTCGCTTGCCGACGTCGACCCGCCTCCTTCCCGGTTGAACACCCCCCCCCTCTTTCCTCATCCCCTCCGAGTCGTCCGTTACGAACTAGCGACTCCCGCGCTCCTCTTTCCCACGGAAGATAATATTCTTTTCTTTGGGCCTGCGCACGCTAATGACTCCTTTGTTATATCTCTCCCATTAACCCTCCCCCGGTCCCTTATTTTGCCTTCGACTGGGTAAAGTTTTTCGAGCGCACCATTCACCCTCGCATAACCGCCATCACCATCTTGGCGCGATAATTTTCTCTTAAACTTCCCCTCTCGCGTCCGGCGTTGCTGTGAAGCCTGGGCACGAAATATCAATAATTTGAGTAAGATAAAGGAGGCATTCGAAATTAGCTGTTTCCCCCAATATTGTGGCCAGAGTGCATGGATTGTAGTTAATTTCGGGGGTGCTATCGACAATGGTATGGCTCGTGAGTGGGTATTTTGTGTTCGCCGGACTATAATGCGAGACGGAAGCAAGAGGCCAAGCAGCGAGTTCAAGGGCCAACCGGAATGAGTGTAGCAATTTTTTACGAGAAGGATGAAATGTGAAAAAAAACTTGAAAGAATGTGCTCTGGGGTCATCAAAAATTGAGTAGTTTTGATTGTGAAATTCTTTGCCTCGTTCATTACTGTCTTCTGTTCGCATGATGATGATCGTTATCGTTAATCATTATTATGATTATCTGATGGTATAACTGTCGAAGTTGGAGGGTGCACCTAATATCCCAGCTAACGCACATATACGTAATTTGTCAGAACTCAGGAGAAGCATTTAGTGTATCCTTGTACATAACTCGAAAGCCGTGACCGTGCTCTCCAATTTGATAAATGAATACATTTACGTAAAACTAAGGAAATATTAACAGCATATAAATTACATGATAGAAAGGTATATTCTAAATATACCTTTCTATCATGTTCGTATTTAACTAGTAGCGGTAGAATTCAATCAATTCATAGAATTTCAAAATTCACTTTGGCAAGAAATTTTGTTTACCTAGTCATGAATACCTTCGGTTTCATTTTTGTACCTAAACATCACATATAGTTAATAGATATAATTATCCGCCGTGTAAGCAGCGGATTTGGGTGGCTACTTAGAATGTTAGAACTAGCTGAATACAAAGTACAAAGGAGGCTATTGAGCTTTCGCGTCACGGAAACTATTTATAATAGTGTATTCTTTGAACTGTGACGACTTTTGAATTTAACGTTTTGCAAGTAAGTCGATTATTATGTATTGAGTCATTAGTTTTCGGGTTTCCCAGCGGGTCGTAGCGTTAGGCAGCACCCAACTATCGACGGGAGTCGATAGTTGGGTGCATCGTCTTCAGGTAAACTTGAATGGAGTCTTCACACTGAAGTTTATGGCAGACCTAGCCGTCGAAACGTGGGTGTTGACCAACTCTACGGCCCCGGGGAAAACCTGAGAAATCTTCTTCCAGTACATTTGCCGGGAAAACCTGAGATTCTTCACAATAATAAGTTATATATTTAATGTATACATTAAACGCAGATATTTAAAAGGAAATGGAATCTCATAGAGTTATCTCTTATCGTCCTTCCTTTAACATCTGTTTTGTTCAAAATGTTAACCGGACTCCGGAATAGCTCCATAAATTTTTAGATTTTCATTCTAAGTTTCGTCTAGTAAATAATTCAATTAAATTAGTCATTTGTAAAATCCTTTGTAAAATCAATTTAGATGTACCTGCGTG
This sequence comes from Calopteryx splendens, assembly GCA_002093875.1. Taxonomy (NCBI): domain Eukaryota; kingdom Metazoa; phylum Arthropoda; class Insecta; order Odonata; family Calopterygidae; genus Calopteryx; species Calopteryx splendens. The sequence goes on from LYUA01003077.1 coordinate 81,600, forward strand.
CAATGGAATGGGAGCTATACATTCGTTGGAATCTAACTATAACTCCTCATGAAACTAAAATAGTTTTTCTAAAATTTTGGATCTAAATTACTATTTATCTTCTTCAAAGTATTCTGTGTAAAGAAGGGGCATAGGTATGCTGAGATAAGGAGGGAGAATGCGGCCACTATGGAGATGAAAACATTTTACGTGTTTTATAATAAGGACGCTGAATATCGGGGATTTGAGACCAGAACACCCATTTGAAGGCATTCCGCTCTGAAGTCCCAAGGAAATTGGAATTCTAATTAACTCATAAGAATTTATTTTATTAATGAATGTTTCCGGTGTTACGTAAATTGAACTGAATCGTGTTATTTTCATTTATATGGTTGAGGTTGGTAAAGTCGTTGAAGTTTTTTTTTGCCGGCCGATTTGTATTTCACCACATTCATGAATTGATCATTAACTGTCGTGCGAGACCTTGTATTTATCGGATATTGTTTTCTTTTCAGGTTGGGCTTCGCCAACTAGATCTGTCACTGCTATCCCAGTTATGGTCCCTGAACGAGTCCATTCAAGAATTCCGTGTGCTGTTGCAAGAGGAGCAGGAAGATATGGGCCTGACACTTTCTCCCCCATCACCCTCTCCATCCCCTTCTTCTGGGGATGAAGACGACGACGACGATGGCAACGGGGAGTTTTTCCAGCCGGCCCGTCAGCCGCAGCAACAGCAGCAGCTCCACTACCGTCAGAAGCGCCAGAGACAGCAGCAGTCGTTACCTGGAGAGGGACCCAGCGGGGTCAAGTCTGGCGGAGGGAAGTCCAGCAGCAAGAAGTCGAATCCATTCCACTTGTCACACAATGACTCGGGTCACCCGTCGCTTGCCAAGAGATACCCACCCTCCAGTCCCTCGTCCCCCTCCTCTTCGACTAGGTCAAGTTTCGAGTTTGGGGAAGTCTGAAAGGTTTTCCTCTCCCCCGCGCGCGAACATGCGTCGGTCCCGCTCGAATGTGTGTCTGTTTGGTGTGCTTTGTAAACTCATGCTGTGGGATGTGTTTCCAAATTCCTGGTTGTATGAAGAACTGACATGAGAGAGCAGGGAAGTTTTTGGATCGCCAAATGGATTGATTTTTATGTGCCGGTTTTTAGGTGTCGCCTCTCAGAAACAAGAGTGCACAATAAGTAATAGGAATTTCTGTGTACAAATTTAGGATTTTCGCAGCAATGTACTGTGTGAGCAAGCAGTTTACCCAAATTGGAAGGAGTAAATCAATATTAGGTGTGGGAGTAATATTTATTGGAACATATTAATCAATTGATAAAATAATTTTAAAATTTTAAAAACTGTTGTCTGTAACCCCAAGAGATATGTTAGAAAAAATATGTGTTAGTCATCTTTCGGCATAGAAGAGTTTCGGCAGTTATCATCAAATTACTCTCCTTTTGACCATCTCTTCTCCAGCCCAATGGATGAAATAATTAGTATTTGTGATTTTTGAGTTGAGGAATCATAGATAAGTGCTCTGCCAAAATATTTCAATTAATATTTGGTGAAATTGGCCTTGATTATTCATGAAAACGAGCTTTATAAGCCAACATTAACTATTCCATTTTCATTTTCTCAAATTCTGCATTGTGGATCGATATCAGTGTACCCCCATTTATGAAAATACCCAGCCTGTTGTTCAATTTGTAGACAGTGGTGGATGATTGTCTCTTATGTCTGCAAACATTTATCTAGATCATTACACATGAATGTTCTTTTACTTTTTTGAGTAAATGTTTATATGTTTTTCTTCTCAACAGCAATGTACAATGTTAACATTGGAATTGTGCCCCATTATTGTTTTCATTTCCCATCTTTTTTTATTTTTTCTACTAATTTTTTTCAGACGAGGCCACTGCTGGTTTAAAAATTTATTCATCAACAAATGTTCATGGAATGGCACAGTACTGCAAAAAACAACTTGTTAATCATTAAATTTAGGTTTAGTGCCATAAGAATAAAAAAATGAACATGAACTTGCATTTGTTTTGTTATTATTACTTTTCTAATTTACTCGTGAAAGTTCTTTGAGCTTTTTCTTGTTTAAAGTTGATTTTTTTTGTTCTATCAATTTTTCTCATGGACGAAATTTAAAAGTAGGTTAAAAGTTATTAGCATGGGGCAATTCTTGTTAATAAATCTAGGGAACACCTTAGGATATGTGGCTCTTTAACAATAAAAAATGGTCAATTAATTTATAAGGGATAAATGTAACCTTTATACTTTATTGTGAAGGAATCGGGTATCTCATCTTCTGCCAATGGAATAAAGTGAACCCAGAACGGTAAAAGGTATAATGAGACTAGGTGATAGAAGTTTAGCACTGCCTATCTCAAAGTCAATTACTTATATCTTTCTTGTAGAAAGTCCAAATTGGATTCATTAACTTGAAATTAGCTTAGGTACAGTTTTGTTTGGGAAGTACTATCCATTTTTAGGTTCACGAGGAGGGAAGTTTAGGCCCATAGTAATTAATGAATATTTTAAAAAGGAACAGCAATCCTTACAAGTCTTGGCTTGTACTTTTCATGTTTCTGATTTGGAATGTAAATTGAGCTCATTAAAATGCAGTGTTTCAGGAACTTTAAATTTATCTTAAAGTCAACTTTACAGTTTGGTGCTTAACTCCCAAAATGAGAAAGTGGACACAAAGTTTATTCATTCAACATTGAAGTTATGAAAAAATGTGCAACTAAGTATTGCTTGATTTTCTACCTAATTTTACTGCTCATATTACAAACTAGATATTGTGCCCAGTTTTTAACGCATTTGTTTTCTGAAGTAATTACTCAGTGCCATTGTACATAAGATAGATTCCATTTCAACTGTAGGAGATTGGTACATTGATGATGTTAGAATACAGCATCTCTTCAGCCATACATATTAAAAGACTCCAAACACCTGTCCTCATTCAGCACATACAAAACAAAGAAATGTGAACAGCATATCGAGGTAATTCAGTGTTAAAATTATCTAAAATTAAAGTTAAATTTACTGAAAGTATTGGATTATTCCATTTGCGGAACTGTCCGGAAATATAGAACATATTAACCATATGTATTGTAAATTTAATATGTGGAATATGTCCTCCAACATCCTGGATCACACAACCCAGTGTGTGATGTTTTTAAAGGTCTGCTCATAAATGATATTTATGTGGTGCAATGTCATCTATAATGTGGAATGTCAATAATAAACAATTTTGAAAAGATAGGCCTACTGGTTGATTTTTGTACTTTCATCTTTCCCTTAGGCCTCAATATTTATGAAATCAGAAAGTCCATGTTAATATTCTTACAGAAATATATGCTTTGATGCACCTACCCGAGGTATAGTGGCATCCAAACTGAAGAATTCATCCTCATCATCAAACAAAATGAGGGTGTTATTGGTATTGTATGCCAGTGAAGTTAGGTGTGTTTTTCTTCTCCGTGTACTTAGGTATTCAAGATATTTCATTTCAGACATCCTAAATTTTTGCACTGGGCTTTGTATTTTTTACATTTTTAAAGTGTGCTCAGTGAAGACGATACAAATTAAGTTGTCTCCTACCAGGTGTTTAGCCTCGAAGGGAATGTTTAGGCTTTAGCTATTTTTGCTTAGAAAAATGCCACAAAGAATAAATTGCTGATGAAGCAAACAATAAATCAAAGCTTTTGAATAGGAAAAATGTAGTCTTCACATTTTTGTAAACAAAGAATCATTATTAGCCCAACCTCCTTCGGAATATTAATTATGTTCTGGTTGCACTACTGTCTCCTGTACAGACTACTACTGAAAGTATTAGTCATGGCTAAAGTGAATAAATGTATTCGATTATGTAATAATGTACCACATTTTTGTGTCTTAGCTCGCAATGATTTCAAATGCTAACTACCTTATTAAGATTCATTTTGTCAGTGAAAATCTCTGTTAACATTGGAAACTAGTCAGCCAGTAAACTGGCATTTTTAACCCTGTATGACTGTTTTTTTCATTTGATTAATTCACTTTGAGACAGGACCTCCAAAATACCTATGCAATTTAAGGTTCAAAATCCAACTTAATAAACAACTACAGGAGTACAACAGTACAGTACATACAACAGTATTAAAATACCAAAATTTAACAGCCTTTGTGGGTTTCTCAATGGCTCTCAATCTCGAATAAGCTTTTTTTATTTTGTAAATAATATTTTCACTTGACAAACAATCATGATTTTTCTTATTATTAGATGTCTATTGCCCACTCAATTTAGGCATTACCAGTGACCCATATTTTTCTTAAAGGAGTTTTTTCAGTATCTTAAAAAAGGGAGTTGTTGATTGGGTTTGTTTCTGAGCGTGAGATATTTTCTTTTGTATTTGTTAAATGGTGTTTCCCATTTTTTTCTTTTATTCTGGCTCTTAAGTTTTAATGGAATCACATTCTATTGAAATTTCATAATTCATCATTGAACCATAAAAAATGGCTGAACAAACTATTATTTCAATTCATAACTGGATATTTCTGGAACGAGACAACTTAGGAAAACAGCTATC
>LYUA01003078.1:30057-40587 GCA_002093875.1 Calopteryx splendens
TTGTATAAATTGAATAAATAATTCAATTTATTCCCTCATATTATTCAATAACCATGTTAGGAATTATGTACCATTTCTAGACACTATTTTTCCAATTGTGTGGATGCAAAGCTGGAATGCCTAATGAGAGAGCAACCTGTGCAGCAAAGTTGGTATTTGTAAATATTTCTGTCAATGCCTTTTCTGAAAGAATTTTAATTTTAAACTGAAAATTACCAATGATTGGCTGAAGTGAACAGATTGATGGTTGGCCAAATAATAAAAGTCAAGTTAGTCTAGCTACAAGGCCCTTTTGGAATTTGAGGGATAAATTGTGAATCAAGATGTAATTTTAAAAATTAATTGTTGTTGTTGTCCTAAAAAGTCAACAAAATGATATATTTAAGAGGATTCATGAAGAGCATGCTGGTTTTAGTACACCAAAAATTAGGGTTAAAAATATGTATAAGGTCTCTTCAATAATGAATTATCATATTTTTTTGAACACCATTTTATTTTTATGATTCTGTCAAAGTAGAATCAAATACATGCAATGCACTTGTCCCACCTTTCTTCAAGTCTTTAAAGACATGCCTGAAGCCATTTTTTGATTGGTCCTTCAACATTGCCTCAGCAGCCTTCATCACTGCTTCTGATACAGAAAAATGCTTTCCACAAAGGTGTTTCTTCACATTGGGGAACATAAAAAAGTCACATGGGGCTAGGCCTGGACTTGAGAGAAACACATTTCACATTGATTTTCACGAGATATTCAGCAGCAAAAATTGCAATGTGTGGTCATGTATCATATTGCAGCATCTGGTCTGTTGCTTTGAATAGTGGCCTTTTGAAATTGATTTGGTCTTGGAGAATTTTCAGTACATCACCATATTGTTCCATTTACAGTTGTGTGCAATAGTACAACATACTGATAAACAACTCCCTGACTATCGAACAATAAAATGATCATAACTTTCCCAAAAGAAGCCACCAATTTGGCTTTTTTTAGCGTTAGCATTATTGAAGACTTCCACACAGAGCTTTGCTGTTTGCTCTTAAGATCAAAATGATTTCATCTGCAATGATACAATTTGAAAGGAACTCCTCATCTTCCTGTAACATTAACTACCACTGTGAATAATCCTGCATGAGAATGTCCTGTTGTGCAGGTATGAGAAGTCTAGGAACACACCATGCACAAACATTTCTCACGTGCAATTTTTCTGATACCAATGAGTCGGTGGCATCCAATGAAAATTTTCAACATTTCTGATAGTGCTCTCATTATTATTTGATGATCTTTTCTCAAAATGGCTGTTAATTTTTATTTAAGTAAAAGCTGTGACTGGAGAACCTGGTCCACCTCCCTTTGAAATTGTCTCCCCTCTTCAATCATTTTAAACCATATTTTGCTGAACAATTTCCATAAATCTCCTTTGACACTGCATAGGCCTCGGTTGACAATTTGTCCAGGTGACAGCAAAATTTTAATTATTGCCTCCATCGTTCCCATAAGCAAACAGAAGATGTTTCAACTTTCAACAGCCACCATTTATGCAATAATGGAGTCAAATCAATGGAGCATGTGCTGCATATACATTGCAACAATTTTCCCAAAATTGTGAAGATTAAAACATTCTTGTGAGGACAAAATGGTCTCAATCAAATGGTCAAGCTGAGAGCGGTGTAGAAATTATTTTTTAAACCCTGAAAGAAACCTTTGAGTCAGATAGTGTACTTATATTTGAGTTTACTGCAGTACAGGAATACACCAAAAACCCTTTATGTCTTCTCCAGCAAAATTATTTTCATGCCAATGGCATTTTAGGCTACCTACTCCTAAAGAACTGCCTTTTGTACCTTCAAATGCCAAGAAAAATATCAACAGCCCTGAGAATCAGCCAAGAAATACCATGACAAACACTATAGAACTGACACCCGTTAAACATGGTGATAGTACTAATAAAAAAATGCAACATTAGGTGGTAACATGGAAAGGTCATTTATGTAAAGTCTCAGCCTCAAGGTACAGTATATATTAGGAACCATGCCCATATTTCTTCTAGTTCGATAGTTTTAATGTAGCATCTAATGAAGGAGACCTGCCAATTGCCAACCCAAGGCTAGAGCTGAGCTTTTTGCTGTTGACACTTTCAGCATTCAGGAAAGAAACCATTAACAATGTAAATTGACTACACAACCTGTATCTGGCATGCCCATATACCTGATGAACTCCATGTTTCATGCACAATCTTATGGAGAAAATAAAAATTATTATTATTCATTATTACCACAAGAAGTGGGCATGTGGAGGAGAACCATCACACTTTTTTCACAATCTAGTAGTTGGGATTATTTATGTTTCATTGCTGCCAGTGATTTAATGGGTTAAAGTGAAAAAATGTGCATATGTTAGATATGAGTGAATCCTGAAGAGTAGTTTCAACAGTCATTTGAGTGCTAAATAAAACAATGTTTAAATGATTGCTGATTCCTTTAAATTTTAAATTAATTCTTGATTGCTATTCCTTAGTACCACACATTTATTTTGCTTTTTTTTAATTTAACTAATTTGATTCAAAATGATCATACAGTATTTTAAAATTTTCTGGTAATTTTCTAAAAATTGTAGAGGGAGATTTTGATGGAAGGTTAAGGAAATAATCACTCAGTGAAACTCTCTACTCCCCCTTCCTTTGATCACCCCTGTCAGTTAAGTTCAGAACCCATATGAAAAACTCCTCCACAAAATCACAATCATATGAGACACTAGTATCTATCAATGCAAAAATCATTCAATAATATTGATAAAAAGCTTTTAAGGCACATCAATCGCCTGCAATTAAAACTGGACTTTGCTATGAAGAAGCAAGAATTAATAATGTCCTTTCTTATGACTGAGTAATGTAAGGATAAGCCAACGAAAAGCTACAATGCCCTTATTAAGACCGCTAACTCAATTTTACAATTAATCAGCAGGGAAAATATATGTTGACCAGAAAACTATAGTAAATTAGCTAAGAACTCCCACAAAAGCTATTGTCTGTCTCTTCATCATATATAAATGTCCTTATGAGGTAAATAAACCATATTAACCTACCAAATAATAAGAAATTGGGATAAGAAATAAAAAGATTACCAATTGCGAATCACTGAAGTCCTTGTTTTCCTTGAGATATTCTTCTACCATCTCGTCCGAAAATAGTTCTAAGTTCCATGCTCTGAGGTAGTTGAAGCGAAGGTTGTCGACACTTGGGAATTCTTTGGGATGATGAACTTTCGACATATACCACGCAGATTCTGTGCCAAGATATAAAAATCGTCGAATGCGAGCAGATACCACCGTGTTTATTTGTACTGCACTATTCTGAGCACAAGCATCAGTGACAGCCACTTTCACAGTGGAATTTTCTTCGGCCCCGTCCCCCATTTGAGAAGAGACAGCACACTGCAAATGTATTAATTTACACTTACTCGAGTTCTTTAGGAATATAACAAAGGATGTCCATACAAAAATGGGAAATTTTCACCAAAACTAATTTCCACTTGACAGCTTAAATTACTACTTAGTTGATTTCAATTCATGCAAGTAATTTATTTTTGGTACCATTGATGGTACATCGAAAGGGCCGATGTGCCATCAGTAATAGAAAAGCTAAGTATTAAATACATATATGATTAGTTACGTTAAAAGACAAAAACATGAGCAATAGCTTGCACAGTATGCCGCACTACTGTGATAAAACAATACCTCGCGAAAATACCTACAGTTGACAACTACGCAAATTCACATAAGGAAATATTATTATACCGTCGGTATAAAACGTTGACAGCAGAAGTGGTAATCCTGAATCATTTGTACGAGACAGTACGTAACATCGGAATGACAAATAAACGAAGCTACAAATGTCATTTGCATTATTATTATTTCCCGAGATGTGTAGGTTTGGTTTTGAGAATTTCCTCAATATACCGTAAGTTAACAACCATCCTTTTCTTTCGGTGAAGTCATCCAGTCAACACGCGCAATGACTAATAGTAATTATCATCGAAATTAAATAGGGCATTAATCAATTTGGCATGTCCTCGTAAGAAACTCACATCAATTACGAAATAATTTTAACATGAAACCGTAACTGTGACAAAAAAAAGACGTGAACATACAATTTGTCAATTGAATAAACTTGAAATCACCAAGTACAAAAAGGTGGACATTAACTTCTTCAAAACCTTTAAAAAAATTTCAAGGATTAAAATATTAATATCTTACACGATAGAAAAAATAAACTCTCGAACCTCCTTAACCCCGCCTCCAGTGATTTCATTCGCTTTGACCAGTTCTCACAGGTTCTCGCTTTGATTGCGCTTCCCATTCATCAGCTTTCAACGTGAGACGACCAATGGATAACTACATCAACTGTACAGCAAACTCCCGCAGAGTTTCGAATGCAATAAATTCCTAAACTCATTTTTAAAACTAATAATAAGTATAGCATAAATCCATTTTAAAATAATTAACGAATTGAAAAGTTTCCAAAAAATGTTTGTAAACCACTCTTAACAAATGGTAAAGCCTGTTTGGACTGTTTCTCCCGAAATAGGATGGATTTTAAGTTCAGGTTGAATATTAGCTATTTTATACTAGTTCTCATAGGGGTTTAAATCTTAAGTCAAACTCTGTGCTCAAGATGAGGCAAAAGAGTGCCTTAGAGAAACTCCAGCGATTTCGCAGTGTAATTAGTTAGAATTTCGGTGGACTGCTACGGAATTTATGTATCCTACAACTGGTTCCGGTTGGTTACAGGAAGTACCATAAGACAGGAGGTGTGGGAAAAATATCGTGAAACAATTAACTAAAAAAATGAACGGCAAAGGTATCTCATATGCAATCTACTGTCATCCTAGGGCTAGCATACCAATTCTTCTGTAGAAGTTCCAAGATGGAAGGGAAATAAGACCAGTTACAGACTACGCCCTACTCCACTAATCCGATCCTTATTGGAAGTATCTAACTTCTGTCAATCCCCTATCCCCCTATATTCACTATTCTTCACTTCCATATTTTGATTCCTTAAGTTCAGTGGCATAGGGAGACGTTGAGACCAGAGGATTAGAGGATCCGACCTTTCAACATATTCTTCATTTAAACTCAAGGAATCCTCAGTGCAACTTATTTGGTAAAACCAATTACGTCCAGACAGCACATTAAATGTGCAGCAACATTGTGACAGCCTTGCGGCCGTGCCGTTGTAACTTTGAAGAAAGGTTGAATTTTCAAGGTTTAGCTTGTGACAACCTTGCAGCAGGGGTTGATAATGTACGTGTTCCAACCTGCGGAAAGGTTGCAATGTTGCCTTCGTTACCTTATGGTAAAGTTGCAATGTAACCTTATGGTAGCAATGTCACCTTGTGGCAAGATTGCAGTTGGCTTAATCTCTTGAAGCAAATAAGGCTCAGGGGGTGGATAGATAGGCTAATATTCAAAACCAAGACCATTAGGTTGAGTTACAGGCTCGCTCAAATTCTTCCGGCGAACGTTGCATATTAACGTTGGTTACACTTCGACGTCACTTGAAATGCCACTAATGTGGCAGGCGAGTCCACTAAAATAGCAGTGACCCCCGGAAAATATGACTCGAAAGATGACCGGATGACCGCATTAAGTTTCCTTCTCTACCGCAGATCAACGAAACATTTTCGGCCTGATATTGGAACTAAAACAAAGATAAGGTTCGTAAAATGAACGGAATCAGTCCGAAAAAGGGAAAAGTTACCGTGAAAGAAATACGAGGAATTGATAACGCTACGGAAGGTTTCGTAGCCAGTATTTATTTCGATTCATTTGCTCGGAAAGAACAAACACAAAACCTAACAGAAGGAATGCATAAACGCACTGGACAATACACCTCTTCACTCTAGAATACGCATCCAAATAGTTCCTTCTGAATTCAATGATTATATCCTCACTGTATAATTAGGTTTTAATATATCTTTGTTAAAAGATAAAAAAATCACCTGAAATATAGTATTCAAGGAAATTATGAAAATTATTTGAATCTATCTTAACTCCTCGCCAGATATCTGAATACTTCTTTCCTTTTCAGCGAACATCCATTACATGTAAACATTTCAGCATGATGCCGTCCGTCCACTGTTGGCATAGCACGATGTTTTGGGTATCCGGAGCTGATATTTTTCTTGAAAGAAACGAACGAACGCTCTACAGAATAAATTGAGATGGAAATTGTGAAAGTTTATGCCGAACGGACAAAACCCCGAATACCTTCTGGGAACAAAATATTGACAAAATTCAGCCCGGCAAACTTTGTCTTAAGGCAATTGCAAAATAGGTAAATTCCTATAGCCAATGAAAAGAAGTTGGAAGACTCCTATAACGTTATTTCGGTCAACCGGTGAATATCAACGGGGAGAGTAGAGAGCTTGACAGCAAGGCAACTGCTAAGGCAACTGTTTTTTGAGCCACAGAAGGAATATTGCTTACGAAGTTCATGGAACGTGAATAAATCATGAATTATGAAGTTTTGCATTGTGAATTTTTCGCATATTTATTGTAAAACTTTCAAAATACCGATACGAATCATTCAGAATAAACTTCGTGGAATGCTGACTTCAGGTGCCACGTTTTCGCTCGCCCCCTAAGTACTCGGCGAGCACAAGATTTGTTGCAACATTTTCAATGGGACGTTTTCGACCATCCCCCTTTAGCCCGGACTTGGCTCACAGTGATTTCCACCTACTTATACACATGAAGAAATGACTTGATGACGAATGAGAAGGATGCGCTTTGATGACGATGAAGAACTTCGCGATGCTGGTAAAAGCTAGTTGCAATGATAGGCGGTAGTTTTATGAAGAGGGGATTTACAGACTGGTCAAACGCTATGATAAATGCCTTAATTTAAATGGAAATTTTGTAGAAAAATAGTGGACATTTTGGAAAGTGGAAAAGTACGTTATATGCGTGTAAGGAGAAGAGAGAAGAACGTTAGAGAAATACAAAGAACGAAGAAAAAGTTATGTAGATGATATTGAGTGGCGATGGAATGATGGAGACTTTAAAAGAGGGAAGAACGTGGGGTGAGTGAGGTAGGAGGATTAGATAGGGAAGATAGATTAGGAATTTTGGACGGAACCAAGGGGGGTAGAATGTATGTGTCGTTAAAAAAATGGTTAGCTGTAATGTAGGTTGCTACGGTGTCATGTTAGACGGACTTCAAGGTGTAGCAGTACTAGTTCATGCGTCCACCATAAACCTACTTTACCGGTAGACTGCTGCTAATAATATTTAATATATTCCATGATATGGATAACCGGTCGCATACGAAGTATTAAACACGTTTGTTTATAGACAGTGAAGTTTAAAGGTTGACTTAGTAGTAGTATCTTATATGACTTAATAGTAAAATCAACTTCTGACGCTTCTAACAATGGGCAACAAGTTATTGTTTTTAATTTGTTTGCATGGGAAACATCAGAAAACCATTAAGTCCTTAGTGATTATTATGAATAGTAAGAAAATATATTCGCTGAACTCGACAGATATTTATTATCCACATATTTTCATCGGTAAGTTGATTCATACATTATAGAAATATAAAAGATAATCCACATTTACCAGACCAAATCAACTTTTAAAGTTTCTCCTCACGATAATGATTTAAGTCTATCCTCATTCACTGAATTTTCTTTTATATTATAACAACTTTAAAGAGCATCGCTATAGCCTAACACATCATTTAATGCCTTATAATTATATTATCAAAGGGGAACGTTTTCTTTGTGGTCTTATAAATATATGTACGTAGCCTTCTTCTATGATCAAGATTTGATTTTCAAAACCCGGTATATGCAAATATATCCTAATTAATCTTATGATTATCCCCAAAAACGTACCTCAATCAGTTAGCACCACTTTTAAAATAGTTTTATAACTTTTATTTACCCAAAAACGTTTCTCCGTGACCACCTTACGCTCTCGAGAGTATTTTTTGTGAAGGTTCTGTAAATTCTCGGAAAATTAGACCATTTTTCTTAAACTAAGAGAAGGGAAATCGCCTCGAAAGATGATTGACCAAAATCTGATGCACTTAAATATTGTTATAATAATGAATACTAATGCAATTTTGCCCAATTTTACAAATAATATTACCAAACCAAGAACTTAACATGCTCCCTGTGCAATCATTTTATCCCCAGAAAATATATTAAAAAATCACAAAACCCTAAAATTATTTAATAATATCTATCTTAACGCAGTGGAATTAAGTTGGCTACGCCATAATACGGTTTTTTTTATCACATTTTCACTGAAAAATATATTAAATGTTTGAAAAGTCTTTATTTAATGTTCAGCCTTAAAGAGAGAATTCAGGGATGCATCTTAGGACATACTTTTAGCGGCTCTATGATGATGATACGGCATATTTTCCCGTTAAACATCGACCAGTTATCAACCCAAAGATTCTATCCTGGTAAAGCCCACACCAGCCTATCACTATTTAAAAACTCTAACATATTAATCCTTCGTCATTACTTAGCAGGAATAGAGAACCAATAACTTGATGGGTCACCGCGGCACCAGCGCATGGATCAGAAGCCTGCTGGTTTTGACATTGATCTTTGGGGATGCCACATTCTTCCCTAAAAACACGAATGCCGAGGGAGTCAGTTCTTACGATTTTGAGGACAATGAATTCGTTACGTTAAACGACACACTAACTGAACAGGAAAATGCTGACTCTGCCACCACAGATGAAGCCGTCACGATAGCACAGGTGAATGGTTCATTATCACTTGAGGTACCTTTAGACTTTGTTCAGCAACTTAATTCAACCTTGGACCTAAAAATAACTGGAGAGGTTACCAACTTCACGGAGCTTCAGGAATCAGTAACGAATAACATTAGCGAAGGAAGTACTTCCTTCGAATGGAATATTGATTACAATGTGACGACTGAGACGAGCCCTACGGAAACTTCAGATTTGGAAAATGGAACAATGTACCCGTCGACAAACGACGGACTAGACGAAGGGAATTTCAGCGCAGAGACAGGCACGAAGGACGAGCGAACGACTACTACGAAGGGAGAAGGATCATCATCAGAAAAGGAAACCATCATGGTGGAATGGACCACGGTTTCCTTGGAAAGCACCATCGACGTGCAGACTGATGCGCCCCTTCAGGAACTCAGCGCAGAGGTGGAAACTGATGTAACAGAGGGGAACGAAACATCATGTGGTACCTCTGATCAAATTACCACGAAAGATTGTGCTGGTAGTTCGACTGACACGCCCAGCACCGGAAATACTCAAGTGAATATGTACATAATGGTTCGTATAACGTATCTGAATGGAGAAGAGGAGCTGGTTTTTTTCCATCATCAAGATAAGAATGACGCCCTTCACGTCAACCATAACATAACTCAACAACTGATCGATGCTCTGGACAGCATTGAAAAGAAGCCATGATCTGAGTAACTTTTTGTAACGCAAATTGAGGGTATCTATGTGCATAAATCGATGAGTCAAACACATTAAGATATATTATTAGAGAAACGCATACATTTGAAATTCATTTTATCGTTCAAAAAATGTTTTCTATTCACTGTTTTCGTTCTTCCATTTCTATATTTGAATTAGTATTCTGTTTGTCATTGGCAACGTTAATTTCATTGTAGGAAATGCCTATTGGTTGGAAAAATTTGCTAGTCCGATTTTCTCAACAGTTGTACGCTGTCTGAATAAATTAAATTCCCATAAAATATTTTGGTGAATATTTCTCATGTAAGGTATATTTAATAATGGTCTATCTAAAAAATGGGGTGTGGTAGACTAGTGAATAGATTGCTATTGTAGTATTGACCGGAGTAGGGTTACCAGACCCCCGATTTTCCCATACTCTATATTTAAGAGCGACCGCGTAGGTCCAGGTTGTTTTTTTTAATGCAGCCCTGGATTTTCTGTAAAATTAAAATGATATACGTATGCCTGTGTATTCATATGGAAAGTGAAACACAAAAGTGAATGGGCAATGGTCAGCCGTGCCACTCATTGGAGCAATCTTACTTTCTATAGGAAAGTATTTCTTATATTGAAAGCAGGTGATAAAAGGGATGCTGGGAAAGGAGTGGAGTGGGAGTTAGGGGTAGGTGTGGCAAACGAGAGGAAATAATACCTATATCAATTTCTCATAATTCAAATAAAATGGAATAGTGGCCTCACGAATTCCTTAGAAAACACACTACGGCAAACCTTCGCTATTTGCATGAAAAATAATTTTCAAATGATGTAATGTAGTGATTCTTTAAATTATTAATAGTAATCTATCCGTTAAGGTAGATTTATGGACACTCTCTACAATAAATCTTTCTTCATTTCCGCATACTTTCTACCACCCTTCATTCCATCCAAAATGACAAATCTCTTACTCCCTCTACCTCGCTTTATCAACATTCTCTCTATCACATTCTTCAACAGTCGCCACTCAGTACGCCCTGCATCCACTTTTCCTACCTTCTTTGGATTTCTACCA
>LYUA01003078.1:52031-64658 GCA_002093875.1 Calopteryx splendens
AGACTTCATTCAAGAAATACGCCGGGAAAGCACCAGATCTTCTTTGAACTGTTATTACCTATCTTCTGCTGCTCGCATCATCTTGTTCCCGATAGAATTTGTACAATTTCTTTCTCGTGCCTCTTTATTTACGTCTCATTGAAAGCATCTACACCCCCTTTCCCCACCCATCTTCCCTTTTTATCCTCTTCAATTTTACAGTATACATCATGAGTAATAAATTATTATCTGAATCCAAATCTGCTCCCGGGAAACTGTGAAGTTATGACCCTGTTCCTAAATCTTTGCCAAAACATTATGAAATCTTACTCGTACCTCCCTGAATCTCCTGACATTATCTACGCGTCCCTACGTCTGTTGTGGCATTTAAATCTGATACGAGTTTTGATTAAGCCAGTTATCATGCAAAACTCCATTGTATTCACCCCGCGACCATGCCTAATTCCTAAACCTATTCTACCGTACTCCCACTACCTCCATCTAATTCCCCACCATCGTACAGTAAATGAAATTTTAAGAAAGCGAGGGGAAAATTTTAATTTTCGAAATAACTGTAAACGAAATTTTATTTACAGTGTAAAGAGAGGCATTGTCACCCCGGTGTGCGAGAAAGATAGGGTTAGAAATGGGGCTCGCTTTTTTCTATATTAATGGAATTGACAACCCTAATCATACGGCCTCCTGCATTCGAAATGAATCGAATGACTGGCACTAGCTTAATCAGAATAAAATTAATGGGAATATATTTTGGAATCTTAAGAAAATTAAGTATGAATGTGTTGCACATAAATCACTTGATTAGAGTATTTTTTTAATGTTTGATGCGTTAATTAAAAAAATAACATTGGTGTATGACATTGGCTCCAAAAGGTGTCTTAGTTTTATTTTAAATAACCGTTAAAATTCCAAGGAGAGACAGTGACGTCCTATCAATAGCCTCCCCTTGGAATAAATTCACGGTACACACGCTGGGAATAACTTATTTTACTACTTGTAAGTGTGGTTTCCTTGGGTATGCATGATTTTACTTAGTGAAATTAATTACCTGTAAAGGACTCGATGCTTCGGCAGGAATCAAAGCAGAAGCAGTCATAAATTCATTGCTGGATTCATAGAGCGACAGGATGAGTTTCTGATAAACATTTCCTTCTTCTAGGAAGTAGACTTGGATGCCACTGGCTCCAGGGAGTGCTGAACGTATGTAGTAATCGAAAGATACGCTGGCTCCGTTCTCAGCATTAAACGAAGGAGATTTGAAATATGATCCACTTGATACCTGGGAAAGAAATAATATATTCAGTGAATTCAAAAGGGACCAAAAACCCAAAGCCAATGCTATGTAACTTTAATAATTGTCCATATTAAAACACAGATACAATAGTACTTTTCCTCACTTTTTAATGACACGACGCGTTTCACCGTGTCACGGCATCTTCAAGGGAACAAATACTGAACATGAAGTTTGGGGATATATACGCTAACCTCCCACGTTCAAAATTTATGTATATGTACCAAAACTTCACGTTCAGTCATTGTACCTGATTATGCCGCAACACGGTGAAACGCGTTGTACCATCAAAACGTCTGAGGAAAAGTACTATTTTACCTGGGTTTAATATGAATATTCAAATTTTCCACAAAGTGAAGCCTGAGGCAGTTGATTTTACAATAAATATTGTGCTTAGGGGTCACCAAAGTCGATAGGCATTGCATTCTATAGCTACCGCTTACCAATCGATACAATATCCACCAACCAACATCGAATGTAGAATCCATTCTAGTAAAATTCTTCTTAAATTAGAAAACTTTGTGGAAAAATGCACGAGGCCCGAAGGGAACGTTTTTACTCTATTGGATATCCACCACTTGCACAACGGTACAATCATAAAAACTAAGCACCACGAGGAAAAACATTTTTAATAAACTGCGGCCAACTTCATAGCTTTAGCTAAATAACTTGAAAGCTAGAAATTCGGGAACCTTTGATCTCGTCAACCGTGCCCGCAGCTGTCAATAGGTCTTAGCCTAAGGAATGAAGTATATACAATTACGTCAAGCCTGCAACACTTGTAAACCATTATTTTTATAAATATGTCTGTAAAATATATTGCAGAAATTCTCCGAAACAAACGTAGATGACAGGAGAAAAATATTAACCGTAACTTTCTCAATGCAAAAAACAACAGCATTCTTGGAGATTTATTTACTTTATGCTTCAGTGAAATAGTAATCGTGGAGATTTATTTACTTTATGCTTCGGTGAAATAGTAATCGTGTAAGTTAAGCAGGTATTTCTTGTAGATATTCCAAGTCCATTCTGCACGTGGAGGGTCCTCAGGCTGGGTGAATATGATTAAGTTTGAGATGGAGGTTTTAAGGGACCAACATGTCAGTAGTTCTATTGACAAATTCATCCTATCTGTTCTGAATAGGAAAACTTTAGAACATACATACGAGATAATTCCCACCCTCGAAAAAGATTTTTTTTCCGATAACTCTACTTCAATAATTTTCTATACGCGAGGCGCGTCATAATAATTACAAGGATATCAGATTAACAGAGGGAACATGATATTCTCCGCGGCGCACTTAAGTTATATATTGGTCTCAAAGAACTCGGGTGGTCGAAACCCGCGGATTTTAGGATACCCGGGTTTTGTGAAACACGGTTTTGCTTTCAACAGCACTATTCAAAATGGTGGCGGAGAGTTAACCTAGCATACTATTATTACTGCAAATATGTATCTTAGGAGACGTGACGGTGGGATGACCTGTTAGTATTATTCGTATCTTATTTCCTTTCCCCAAAATTGAATTCCTTTTGCTACCCTTGGCCTCTCCGGTGTGCTCCATGCCCTTCATCATCCCTCTACACTTCACTACATCCCTCCTTCTTCACCAGCGTGCCCAATAGCGTTTGACCACATATACTTACTGGACGCTTGATTATTGATTCCAGTTTCGAACTGGCCAGGGTGTCAGCTTACCGCTGATACCCTGGCAGGCGACGATCAGTGTGCCCCTAATGAAGTGGGGCCATTTTTTCACCTATCAACCAATATATTTTCGACCCGGAACGCCACTGACTGATTCCCAAAATAAAATATAATACGAAACCTCAATGTACGTGTATCTAGGGCCTTTAGAATATATAAACTTGATGCATTCCGAAAACTTATTTTTTTACTGCTCTCCGGAAACATCATATTTTTAACTAGTCACGTTTATATTTGTAAGTGCATACAGCTAAATGATCGGATTTTGAGGTTTCCAGCTTCACCGCGCCGTGCATTTCATTTCTCTCTGAAGTCAACGGTTTTGGCTCGTCACCGTACCCAGGAATGGTTTACGAAAGAACCATTACAGGCAAACTTCGAATGCGAGATTTTCGCTGCCTGCAGTTGGGACTGAAGAACTCATGACTAACTAATGAAATAGCTCTCTCTTTATTTCTTTTTCTTTATCATTTAAGACAGATTGGTAATACAGAAATGTTAGATTATAATGGAAGAGGAGTGGTCTAGAAGGCTCTTTCTTTCTTTTTCTTTATCATTTAAGACAGAATGGTAATAAAAGAAACGTTGGATTATTGTGGAAGAGGAGTGGTTTAAGAAGGCTGCGACGAAATTAGCCATCCCATGTAGACTAAAAGCATCAGAGGGTTCTCGTTATGGTATCCTGTCAAATAGACAGTGTACCGCACTTCAAGTATGCTTCACACGGCACTCAAGTATTACACAGGATGCAACTGAAAAGCACCCCATCGGGGAAGTGTCTCTAGGAGTGCTAAGGCACAACATTAGCCACCGTGACGTTCCGGTGCTCCGTAAAATTTGCGACGTAAGTACATATAGATATTGTGAATAAGGGGTACGCAAGGGAGAAATATAGGATAGGGGTTGCGTCCGCCCGCCCGTGTGGGCCCATGATGATCCCGTCATGGAGGAGGTTTTCCGCTTACCCCACGACTGAGATCCAATCGAAGGAAATTCTCTCCTCCTCCACTAAGAGGCCTCAGCGCCTTTCCTCCAACCTCCGCATCCAGGTCCTCGTATGTCGTGATCCTCCAGGATACGGGCCCGGGATACTCCTCTGGGATTAACGGGGAAACGTTGCCGTCTTCAAAATCGTTGAAAATGGCACCGTTGCCATTCGAGGGTATGGTCCGGGATGTGGCCTGTAGGAATAAAAATGCCAGGGCCAGCAGGCTCCCCCTCATCCAAGCGATGGTACCGCGGTGACCCAACATGATCGCGGTTTTTTCTCCGGCGAAATAATGGAGAAGGATTAGCTTCTGGAGTCGTTAAATAGTGATCGGCGGATGTGGGCTTAGTCACGATAGAATCTTTGGGGCGATAATGGGACGATGATTGACGGGAAAATCGGCCGTGTCATCTTCTTCGACCAGCTTAATTTATGTCTTAAGGTGCTTTCCTGAATTATCTTTCCAAGCCTGAACAATGCAAACTAAAAGAAACTTTCGGCGATAGAAATATGCTATGATGGGAATTTGAAAAAAATGCATCGTATCACGTAGCGAACTTGAATCCAAGTGTTTTTAAACTTTTAAATAGGTAATATCATAATAAGCAGTGCGGAAGTTCAGTAGGCAGCTACTAACCGGAGGATCCCAGGGTTCAAACTCCTGGGCGACACCTCCGAAAAAACCTATCCTAAATTTAAGCTATGACATTTTCTGGTTTGAAAAACTCCGTGGGAAACTGGCCTCCCCACCCTGAATATGCAAATTTGACTCACATAAACGAATATATTTGGGTGTGAACTATGCCCTCACGTATCCGAACCAACCTTCGGGTTGGTTATTTTGTTGGCGCTTTCATATTTATTAGGGAAGGTGTAAATTTTCAGATTCGGTATGGAGGTAAAATGGTTGTCTCAGGAAACCCAAATCAACGAATCCCAAACAAACGACTCAGATAATATAGTATTATTTGGAAAATAGAGCAATTGGATCATTGCGCATTAGTGCAAAATTAAGTTTTCAAGTGGATTACATTTTTGCCAATCGTCTTTCGAAGTGACTGCCCTTAAGCAGCTATATTCATTCATTTAGCATTCATCCTTAAGCAGACTGCCATTAAGCTTAAAGCAGATTGACAAAAATTATCCGGAAATTTCTAGCACACTCCCCGAAGAACAAAACTCAAGAAAACGCAAGGCTGTTGTGAAATGTTATTTTTTCCCACACGCAGGTGATGTGGTATAAGTTACTTTTAAATTGGAGCATACTGATCGAGATAATCTTTTGCGACTTCTACCCGCGTACCACTATCGCAGATCTGTTCTTCAATAAATCATATCCGCCAAATGCGAAATTTAAATGATTCGGGAAATTAGACCGTCTCGTTCCGGTTGAACGAGACATTATTGAAATAAAATGTGTGGAATCATGCGTAAACTTCTTATCCTTTTAATAACCTCCTTAATCCTATATTACCTATTTAAGAGTACTTTAGGTTAGGAAAAAGCAACTTCGTGATAAGGAAGCTAAGAACAAACCGTTAATTGGCCAAGTGTACGAGAATATTTTTCCAGAGCTGTTTAATTTTTGCTAGTTTTCAGCACCTTTTGCTGTGCTTGGAGCCCAATACCTCGAATCAGTGTTCAGAAAGGAACAGGAATGCTTAAATCCATGATTTTGCAGTACATTTAACACACATAATCTATTATTCACGGAGCACTAGCATAGCACAATGGAACAGCCGAAATGGTACCAAGCAAATTTAGCAGAAAATTAGGGCATGAGAGAAGTGCCGACCCTTGTTAGTATGATAGGTGCGAGACTCCGATTTCTATTTTAAAGTTTTCCACCGACTGTTAACTACATGCTGTGATGCATTGGGCAAATTGATAACCTTTTTCCGTCAATTACAACACAGGAGGTTAAGAGCATTCCTAATTATTTGAACCCAACCTTCCGATAAAAAAAGCTCAAATACCTCTCGTCTCTCAAGCAAATCATGTTTTTCATTTTTCAATTGCTTTTTCATCGCTTTGATTTCATTTTCATCGCTTTTCATCGCATCATCTTTGTGGTCGCTAAGTTTAACATTTTCTCAACAATTTTGAAGCTACCCAACAATTCATAGTCTTATTATTTCGAACAAGAATAAAAAGTTTTTGAGACTACTCTGATATTGCACTAACCTTTGAATTGTATAACAACTTGGTCTACTATTAGATAAAAGAACTTAATTTTAAATTTGCTTTCAAGAAATTTTTTTACATATTCACGGGGTTCATTGTCAAATCATCCCCTTTTCCAGCAAGTCCTACTTCAGTGAATTCCGTATATATCTAGAGCTCTAAGGCGTACGTACATTTGCAATTTCAAAATCATAAAATGTGTATATTCCAAAATACATTAATGCAATAAGACCACCAGCGGATTTCCCCGCGCCATCTGAAAAAGGCAAGCCTGAGCACGGGCCCCGCTCATAAGGGGGGCCCTAAAGGTAGACGAAGTGCCTTCTCAGAATTCATTTAAGGTAGCACATAGAAGGACAATGATCTTCTCATCCATATTTATTTCCCTTACGGTGAGGATATTCCTCAGTCCTCAAAAAAATGCTTTCTTTCCAACTCTAATTCATTTCTTATTAATTAGATAAATTTTCGTGCATTCTTTACTCAAATTAGTCTTTGTTTCCTTTAGTATTCTCACAAAATTTCAGTTAATCCCAAAGAACCTATCATCTACAGTTGCATGCAACATTATATGACGGCATAAGACAGGATGTGGGATCAATAATTGAAGAGGATTAAAGTTAAATAAAGTTTTAACCAATAAAAAACGTATTTTCAAAGACAGACGCCTATCTTCTCCTTTTCTATATTTTTTTAATTCCACTTACAGATTGCAAGGAACCATTTTCTCGTGTTATATAATTTCACTGAAGCGATTACCTTCAAAGTTTCGCATTATAGGCATATTTTATAATTGTAGCGTTATCAGGCTTTTCGTACATATAATAGAACGAATAAGAAGCGTTATGGCGCTATTCAACTCTTTATTTTGCGGCACCGACACTTAATTTCGGTTGTGCCGCGACACCCCGCTTCGAAATCTCTGATCTAATTTTAACCAACTTGGGATTGGTTTGCAGTCGCCATTCAAGTTGTACTGTTCTCTGACAATCTCTTCATTCCTTTATCATTTCTTGAGCTAACGAATTTTACCACATATTTTCCATAATCCTTCTTGCCCTTCCTTGGTTGTTCTTCCCTTCCCTGATTCCTTCCAAAGGGGTCTTCAGAAAACAATTGTGACTCAGAATGATTGTAAATGAGTATTCAATGACCTTCACTCATTTATGATAGTGTCTCTCATCTCTTCAACCACTCCTCAAAATGCATTTTTCATAGGCAATGCATTAAAGTTTTCTGATACGTAAGATCTCGAATCAATCAAGTTTTATTTTAATGCTAAACTCTTTTCTTCCCTCGTTTCTGCTAACGCATTAGTCCAGTGTGGGAGAACGAACCTTCGGGTTGATTAGGTACTTTGTTTTTTTTGTTTGTCTCTCATTTCCGTGTCGAGAGTGTGCGCACGACCGGCGCGGCGCTCGGATCGGTTGATGATCTGGTTCCGTTGCTTCGACCTCGTAACATATTGTTTCGAGTGGGTACTCGAAGGCTGCGAGGCGTGTACCACGGAAATGAAACTGCTTGCTTATCAGTGTGTTGCATCTCGAGGAAGCGTACTTTCCCTGGGATAGAATCGCTCCGAAAATATTCAAAATGTTTCATAGAGGAAAAGTTATGAATTGCAAGTGCCTAACAGTCAGTGGCGTACCAGGGAAGGTTTTCGGGTGTTGGACTCCTTCCTTCCTCCCGAGCCAAAGATGGATTGTAACAACATTTGAGGTTTTGGGAGCTACTAAGGACCAAAAAGTCAGGGAAATCAGAACGGTGCAGGTAAGAAAGAGGTTTTAGTTACAGTAGTAGCTGTAGTTACACCATTTACTCAGCAACACTTATCATGGAGCCAATGGAGAAGGAATAAAGAGGTGCAATTTCAGCTTTATAACACTTAAAAGACATGAAACAACGATTTCACCGAATACCGGTAATTCACGTCGTACCGAAGATTGCGTACTACTTAGGTGATTTCATCAATCAGTTTTTTTTAATTTAATAACTATTCATTATAATTTATTTTATACATACATATTCGTGAATACAAGGACGTGAGAAGTCCCACGATTACAAAAGAGAGCCGGCAAAAACAGTACCAGGCTCTTTATTAAGACCCAACTGTTAAATATTGATTGGCAAACACAAGCTATTATATAAAATCATTCGCTAACGAGAATAAGTGGTTGAACGAGTTTTTTTTGCGCATGATAATCGCAGGGACACTAAATCTGAAATACGACCTAATAACATAGAGATATGGGCTAAGGGAATCGTACGACCTTACCTACCTCAGTAGATGTGCAATGGAGGGTGAGAAGGAGGTACTCTCTAATGATCGCACATTTGAAATTGAATGCAGAAGTTCCAAAAAATGAAGAGCACAACTGTTTTGTGACGAGCTTTGCAGATTTTTATGGCAAATAGCTCTCCAAGGATATCAATTTTTCTTAGCGTTGAATCGCAATGCGAACACTGAGTTGTGTAACGGGTTGGTGTTGTGAATATTGTACTGACTTCCCATCCTGAGAGCCCATGTTCGTACCCTAGTGGTGGCAAAGTTTTTAATTATGACGATCTTGATCCCCACAGGGATGGGATGCACACGACTAATCAAGGCAAGGACTGTCAGAAGTCTCAGGAACAGGAGGGTATGCATAAAACTATGAATGCAACATAGGCGAAAGAAATATGCAAGGACAAGACATTATGGAAGAAATTAATGAAAGGAACTAAGTTTCAAGAAATAGCCTAAAACCAGCCTATCGGTTTTGCATACTCCGAAAGGGAACGACGTGAAACATATGTATAATTATAATACTCGATTCGCTGGAAAAAAAACCGGACCTAGCATTTATGCAAAGACTGGTTTGAAGGACAGGGGTAGTACCGGCAGTACGGAGAGAGAAAACGGCACACATAGGCTGTTCCAGCTATTGTCGCCATGGTAGGAAAAGACGTCACACAACCTGTGTGGAACGGACGCACTGAAAATGCAACACGCAGGTATTGTCTAAATAACTTGTTTGACCTACATCCACGTCATCCTGAGAAAACATCCACGTGGACGTGTGGCAGGGGGCGTTTGGATGTCAGCCCTTATTATGTGACCACGTTTTAGTGTGATGCGCATGGATGAGCAATGACAAATACTAAATGTTTTTTTTTCGACCGCAATCACTGGGGAACTTGTTTAGACTCAAGATCGTTCGACACCTCGCCCGCTCAGGTGAGGACTCTGTTAATAGCATGACGCTCTAAAAAAACAAGAAATCACTAGCCAATCAAGGTTAAACTGGGGTAGAGAGAAATTAAGGAATGTAAATAAACTCCTTGTTAGTTGGCGAGCAACAAATGAGCACGGAATCGACATCTACATAATTCGTAACACGTCGCCGAGAGGGCGTGTGGCATGGGATGTCAGACAACACCAACCTCTAGCCATCCAATTATAAGTGATTGTGAAGAGTCACTATGAGGAATTGCAGTTGAAAACAGGCCCTTTTGAACAAAAAATTTGTGTTGCTCAACCTTTACTTAGCAGTGATATCAAATTCTAAGAGGAGAGAACGAATATTTAAATCTATTTCTGCTGGAGTCTCTTCTTATTTTATCTGATTGATCCCACATGCCGAAACAGTGTGAGGATTTTTACGGAGAGAGAGGATATATCTTCGATGTCAGAAGTAAACTCAGGTTGTCTTGTAGGTTCCTCCCCATCTAATTGATCTGATCAACATTCTTCACAAATACATAACCTTTGACCCACATCCACTTTCATAATTAAAATGTTCTCCAACGGGTCCCACGAACTAACCGCTTATTCAAAACGTGGTCAAACTAATGTGGAACACTCTCTCCTTCACTTTTTTCACATTATATTTACTCACAACTCGTCTAATTAAGTCATATTTCTTTATGGCGAAATCACATATTCCTCTAATGCGAGGGATCTGCACGGCAATTCCAAAATCAGAGGCCATACGTAACGCCAGCCAAACTTAAGGTTTGTCCCGCAGGAAAGTTACAGCCTAATGCGATTCAGAGTTACAGCGGTCAAATCTAAAGGCCAGGCCTTAGAGTCTAAAGTCAGTTTCACGGGGAAATAAGAAAATTGGTATCCCACGTCACCACGAAAACGGGAAGGTCAATCTCGGTCAAAAATACCAGATAAATTAAATAGGTAAAGAGAAATGATAAAAATCGGGTAAGACAACTATTGATAATGCTACAATATAAAGGCGTTTTATTACGAATCATGAATTACAAATTCGGAAGATAAAGCGATGTGTAATGTTTTAAGGTCTTATTCAACTTCTCACCGGCGTTTGAGGGCATCAATGTATTTACATGTATTTTAACGGATACTAAGATTTTGCCAGCGGACGATTTCAGGGTCCGCATGGTGAAATATTGGCAGAGAATCAGTTGCAGGAACTCTTGTCGATGTATGGGCAGAGAAAAAATATCGACCATTGTAAAAAGGTAACAAACCCGCGATAATATAGTCGTCCCTTCTTGTTCAAGGAATTCGTTTATTCATACGAAATAAGCGTAAATGATCGTGCAAAGACTAGCTAAGATCCTCAAAATATATATTTAGCTACTTATTCATTAAGAGATTAATTAGTGTATTGTTTTTCAACTTCTCACCGGAGTTTGCGGGCATCTATGCATTTACATGTATTTTAAGGGAAACCACCAGAAGAGCAGCCAGGGTTAATCATCGTCAGATCAACTTGACCACGCATGATCATAAAGGTTTTGACAACGGACGATTTCCCAGCGGCACACTAAAGGTGCTCCCGAGAAAAACTATCAAAGTGTACTTCGTTCTGAAACTAGCGAAGTGAAAGCTGTTACGAGATGACAATGAAAGCTACCCGTCTTTTTCAAACGCCAAATCCCACCAAATCTGCCTAATCTCACGAAGTACAAGGGGTTGTGCAGCTTTAGACGCTCGAGAAAATAACTTATGAATACATCCTCATCCAATTATAAAGAATTTTGAGCGTCTCCCAACCTTATTCTCTCCACACAAAGCCTCTGTCTGTTGCAAATATGAAGAATAAGGGCTCGCTGTATACTCCTTAGCCATCGTGCCATGTTTGTTTTTTTTTAAGGCCCGACTTACGACCGTCTTCTTTGCCGGTCATATGTTTGACGGCCTTTCGGGCAAACTTATGGTCCTAAGTAAAGGTCCGACCATACAAGTTTCGGAATAGCCCTGCTGTTATAGGTTATTGGAATACGTCCTTAGACACTAGAGAACTTTTATTGCCCATTCTAGTTCTTACTTCCACGCACGATTAGTGGACGTCCTTCGAAGTTGATAGCACCAACGGCAAGAATGATGCATAGCAAGCAGAACGGCAAGTCCAACCGGGAGCGAGAAGTAGGCGCAAACTTGTCCTGCCGGGTGGGTGATGGGATTGGCCGTGGGGTGGAGAGAATTAATAAGTATTGTGCACTTCCAAATTACCCCACTCGACTTGCTCGTGCAGTCACTGGGGGAAGGGAGGAGAAGCGGTCGACCTCCGACTCTCTCTCCCTCGAATACAACCACCCCCTTCCTCAATCACACGCTGCCTACTGGTCTGACGGGTTGTTGTGCTCAGTGCCCATATCTCTCCAAGCCCACCACACGATGAATTCGACGGCCAGTGGTCATTGATCGAGGGATTCCCTAGATAAACCGATCAAGTATGAAAAAAAAACAACCGTTCTCTTTGCCTCAGCCTTCGCGCACACCTTTCGACTTGCGTTTAACATCCCGTTTACACCGTCAAGCCGACTGCAAACTATCGCTTTCCGGGCCGCAATCACCGTGCCCAGGGGTTATTTACCTCGTTCCGAAAGGGGTGAAGGGGAAGCCGCAGAATACGGAGCGCAATGAAGAGGCCTTCCTACCGATCAGGGGTGACGCACCGGCGACGATGTGCGCATCGCTGTGTGACGCATGTGTTATTATCGTCGTGATCATATTTTTTCGCTCTCTCTAGTTTCTTACTTATCTTTCAGGGAGTACGAAGTGCCCGGGACCAATCTGCTTGAACTCAATACGCCGCAAGGGCTTGTGGCAGAGGGTGTTGGGACACCAGCAGTGAACAAAAGTCAAGGAGAAAGGTGACCTGTAAGGGGAGAGAATGGATGTACTCGTTAGCCTTTTCCTCTCCTTGAGTTGTTGTTGTGGGCCGTGCGAGGGAATAACGAATTCTTGAATTTATCGGATCGACATGCTATTTCTCTAATTTGATCGCCATTGTGCCATTTGCCGATGTAGTGTGAGGGTTGGATTACTTCCGCTCTTTCGCAAGTAAAATCATATGATTCGCACCTTTTAAATAAGTTAAATCTAAAGAAACTGCGGGAAATGCCGCGACAGTAACTTCAACGGAGTCAACCGCTGCTGTGCATACATATGCGAAAAATTCAAAGTGTGAAAATCATTCGCCTGAACCGGGACTCGAA
>LYUA01003078.1:64676-86464 GCA_002093875.1 Calopteryx splendens
AGTGTGAAAATCATTCGCCTGAACCGGGACTCGAACCCGGATCCCTTGATTTACGGCCGAGTGCCTTGAAGTGCCGAGTGCGAGTCCTCCTACATTGTGAATTCAAAAAAATCACAGTGTAGGAGGACGCCTGGGTAGCTTAGCGTAACTTCTTTAACTTTTTTGCCGATGCATCAACATTGAGATGATAACCTATTATCTACGTTCGTTTCATCAATAAAAATTGGTGTACCAATGAAAAATAAATTTTAAGTAAATGAATGACATCACTTTAGGTTTACAGTTTTTTAGAATAAAAATTAGGAAATATGCTAATTCGTATGAGTGAGCGCAAAGCCTACAAAAAAATATATTTAAAACTTTACATGTTATATTAAGTCAAAGGTTTAACACTTTCCACCAACCAACCTTTCGGTTGATTACTATGATTCGATTAAAATTTTTTCAACAGAGTCACGACTGAACGCATATAAGGCATATGAATTGAATTGAACGAATATAAGGTTTAGGAAATTCGCAGATGCATTCCCACATGACAATCAAAAGAAATTTGTAATTTTATCCGAGGCAAATAGTGAGTGCCTAGTGATTGACGGTTTAAAAAATTAAATCCTCCACTTCTCTTAATAGTAAACGTCATCTGCGACCATATATGGACATTAGCAGTTTATTGCGAGGGAATTCATGAAATTTAGAGCACTGATATTAAGTAACTAAATATTTTTTTAAAGCCGTACGCCAGTACAATCGTGTATAGGTTAAACTTCATTTTCTTCGTTTTCTCAGAGCTATCATAAAACATAAGCATTCTATAGGTTCAAATATAAGTAATAAAAGTTGTAAAA
The DNA here is from genome assembly GCA_002093875.1 of Calopteryx splendens. Classification (NCBI taxonomy): domain Eukaryota; kingdom Metazoa; phylum Arthropoda; class Insecta; order Odonata; family Calopterygidae; genus Calopteryx; species Calopteryx splendens. Next base: position 65,522 of record LYUA01003078.1, read on the forward strand.
CGTGGCCGTCGTAACGTAACGTAACGTCGTTAAGAGGTTGACCGAAATGACCCTGATTCAAATCCGGATTGAACAACATAAAGACCAAGTCGCAAGTGGAACAGGAAAAAAATGCTGCTTCTTCCTACTCTGAAAGTGTAAATTTCTCACGCCTTAAGGCTTAATTAGGGGTGACCTCTACAGTCAACTAACAACCTTCTAGCTGGTTTCTGCCTCTCGAGCTTTGGGTTGATACCATAAATTTCTTGTGGTTTATCGATGAATAATCAAGAAGAAGACAGAAATTTAGTTAACTATTCATTCTATAGAAACACTGGTTTACTAGGGTATCCTTGAATATATCTCCTCAATTTTTAAACATTGGCTTTTCCAGGGTATCCATCCATTGAAATTCTCGATATAGACCGTATTTTTACATGGAACGAGAATTAATAGCGAAATATTTCAGAGTAAAATAATGTGACTACACATTGACCCTGGTTATATAATATAAAACATATAAATAGAATAAAATCGTAAGATAATTAAGCGAATTAGATTATTCTGGTATGCAATATAATAGAATAGTTTGAGAGGCTGCGGTTCAAGGCTTATACTAACCCAAAATTACACAAAGGGTGGTACCTATCTTTCGTGTTCCATTTCAAGCATTAAACAGATTTAATGCAGCAACTGATTTTTTCTTTGTCTTCTGCAGTGCTCTCCTTCCTCAATGTTTTTATGGTGCTTTCATGAGGTCATGAGTTTGAGTAATAAAATGTCCATTTTCATTTTCCATGAGGAATCTGGGAATATTGCTACGCAAAAAATAATTTTTTTAGCTGCTTCAAAAGGTCACTATCTAGCAAGAACACTATAATTGTGCTGTCGAAGAAGTTTGTTTGCCTAAAAGTTAAAATAAAAGTGTAAAATTCGAAATTATGGTGAATTTCAAAAACATAACGTCCAACACAGCATATAATATTCTATGATTGTTCAAAAAAGCTGGATATTATTTTTTTAATATCTACATTACGATACTACGAGTAGTTTTCTAGACTGCTCATAAACGTAATATTCTTTGTAAGAGGCATGTGGTGCATAATTGATTCTCTATATTACTTGATCATGAAGCTCATGGTCCTGTAAAGGTGATATCCGGCCGCTCAGTGGGATGAAATCACGAAAAATATAATTTTTTTCTTAATTGAAACTTTTAATGAAACGAGCTGTTCTAGGATGGGATCTCCCGATCTTTGTCCCGTTTTGTCTCAGCTGAACCGAATCTGTAATAGCCACTTGGACTGATTCTTGGACCATTTTCTCTTAAATGTATTGGGATGCTTTCCGTTAAAAATCACGTCAATATTAATCTTTTCCAACAATCCGTTTGTTACATTATGAAAACCATCCTCCCATCTTACTGCCATAAAGGTTCGAGGCAAAAGAAATTGTTCCCCATTCCTTGACAACATAGCTTGAAATTCCGAACGGACAAGTCACTCGATTCGCGAAAATTATTCTCGATTTAGAGACTTTGGGCTGGAACTCGATGGACACAAAAAAATTAACGTACGGTCCTAACAATATGCATTTCAAATAACATCTTAGTGATAAATAGCATTGCTATCACAACCAGAGAATCGAACCGGAGTGGAACCGTTGAAAAAAAGTCCACATGAGCGGTATTTGTCTGAACTGGTTTTAATGGCGAACCGCCATAACGGTTCGGGGCGGAGAGGAACAAACCTCGGAGCCCACAGGGCCGGAGCGAAGGTCGGATTGAACTCGTAGCGGAGAGACAGCACATCGATTCCGGATTTGCTCCTACCTCTCCGGAGTCGGCCGCGGCACTCCGGAGCTGGGAAGTGAAAGAAACCGAAATGAATTAACAGACGGGACCACAAATTGCTCAATGAAACAACTCATGGAAGTGGACGGATGATACCCCTAGGTATAGAATAGGGTATCGGAATAGAGGGAAGCAGGGAGCCTGTCCTGCAGACGTGTGAAAAAATATCCGCACAATGTTCTCCGGCAGCGCAATGAATTCGTTAGAACAAATCTGATTGGGCCGGCACATTTCTTCCTCCACACTATTTTTTCAATGAATGATGCATATTTGCGAAATTCCACTTATTATATGCTCGTACTGGTATTTACTCGTAAATATAAATGGAAGCACGACTTTTGGATATCAATTAAGGCTTCAGAGAATAGATGAAAATAGAAACTGTCGCATACGATGCGTTTCTATTTTCCAAAATAAAATCACTGTATGGAATTAATTTGATTGCTATCTAAATTGAAATTGTATGTCCATTTCATAATTTTATACGATTTCAGTCTAACAATCCATGGTCATAAACCAGAGGCTTCCATCCATGGCCATAAACACGGTTTTCTACTTGACATATAGGAGAAAAATTCTAAATATAAAAATACTTATTGCTCAGATTAATAGTTTCTAGCTATTACATCCACCAAAATCGCCACGTGCGCTACAAGCAGCAGGGGAAAAATGCTCTCAATGTAATCAGGGAACCTCAAAACGTATATTTATATTGAAAATTTAGAGTCGATTGTTTCACACGATCGCTTTACGTTCCCCTACAAATACGTATAGAGAAATCAAAAGGTAAAACATGTTTATGCAAGTGATGTCAAAAATACTACCGTAGAAATAATGGCTTATATTTTGTTGACCACAGACATATTCATGAAAAGGTTACTTGCATTTTCTTCGTTGAAACAAGGGTTCAATTGTATTAAAATATGTTTTGCACTTTTATGCTTCGATCAATGGAATAATTTGGCCTTTTTTGGAATCGGTTGAAATATTTCCAAAAGAAGCGAGGATATAAGAGCTTTAAGTATTGTTAACTGTATATACCAGTTAGATTTTCAAATAAATTCGTTCATGTAGAGGACAAAGCTGTTTAATAATATGCCTGTGTCAATTATAGTGTACACAAATTGAATAAATGGATCTCAGATTAAAGCATTTACATTCTATAGTTTGCACCTCTACTTGGTGGAATTTATTTATAGTATCAATTGAACCCATTTTATGATTTACGCACTCACTTTTTGTTTTATTGGCAAAGATCTTCACATACCGCTCGCACTTCCAAAAGACCACTCAACATATCATATGTTGATTCCCTACCCAGTTGCTCAGTTTAAAGGAGGTCTCGGGACTCCCAATTGTTACAGCACAAGCGTCAATGTAGGTGACATCATCTTTGCTACAGCCCGTCTCACTTTGTCAAGAAATTTATTCATTCTATCGGGCCTCAAAACATCCCACACCGCCATACACAATAAATTACGATGCCTAATTGGTAACGAAAATAATGTCTAGAGACAACAAAAAAATGAAACGAGCTTGAAAAAATCGATCGCATACCTCATCCGCTCTCACGGACACTCACGGACATCTGTGGACTGCCCCCTACTCGCTTTTTTCCGTGAATTTTCATACACACTACTCGCACCGTTTTTTCCTGCAAAAGTGTGTTGTAAACATCTTCGTGCCTCTGCTCTACGTTTCGCTCTAGATTTGCGGAAAAAATTGCCGTTTCTCTAAGTGCAAGTGCAAGAACTGGTATTAATGTTCGAGAAAGATTTTTAAAAACCTAAACTTAGCAGTTTAGAGGACAGTTTTTTCCGAAGGTCATCGTTCATTGTCAAGGATTAAGTAAGATTGTATTTAAAACAATAATGTTAATACAATGGTAATTAATAAAGAATTTTCATTTTGGCGATGATAAAAGTAATAATTACACATTCTTATGCATATACTTCTTAACAAAAGTTTTAATTGAAGACGTGTCCGTAAATTTATTTCCATTACCTATCAAAAATCTTTTTTAACTCAACAGTAAGAGACCCTAGCGGTATTGTCATACTATACTGTATTATATGACTACTAGGACAACTATTAGATTTATGAGCATGTTTTTAAATATTATACCCTCTTTGAACATTTGTTTCGATTATTTAGAGATTTTTTAATAAACTCTTTCAAACTTTTTAGTTAATAAAAATAATTTGAATAATTAATAATTTTAAGGGATTTTACCCATGTCACTTTTCCTGTTGAATTCGACGTTCCTCTGCCAAAGCTGGCGGCTTCTTCTTGAGTTAATGGTTGTGAGTGGAGGATGTTGATATATATGCCTTGTGATCAGAGTGGAGGAGGGTGAGAGGAATGTGATGAAGTCTGGAAAGATGTAGGTCACTATTAAATAAATGCAACGACATCCTCTTATACCAGTTTACCTCATAAGAAGCGTTTGACTTAGGATGAGAAACGTTGGGTCCAACTATAGAAGTCATTTGGGTAAAATCCAAGATAAAAATGTTACCGTTAAGAATTGGGAAAATTTACAAACACTTAAAATGATCATTCAATACATAATGTTCTGCATGCATTTATGACATAAGGGGATATGAAAGGATCCTAATCTAAACCTAAAAAAATTCTAGATATCCACTTAGCATTCAATTCAGATTATTTTTGAACAGTCATATAACGTTAGATAATGGTCACCTTTGGATATCCATTCAACGTTCAAAAACGTTATCTTTGAATATTTGAATTCCTGGTCAAGACAGTCGACTGAAAAGAGACGGGAGCTTCTGTGACAGGCGCCAATGTGGGGAGGAGTCCAGAAATTCATGCTTTCAATTTGCTAATTTTATCACCCTACCTATCATGGGATGGAGGGGACCAGAAACCATCAATATATCTGGTCCCAAAATTTCTATCGCTGGGCCCCAGGCAACCCTGGCCCTCTCCCTACTCTCACCCTCTATCCCTCGATATTTACGGATTATGGCGATGATAAGAGCAACACTCCCATCGGCCATGAGCTGCAACGCTTCTTCTCAGTTACCGTCCGTGCTGACGATAACGTTTACTGGTGAACTTGGAAGATCTCTCCGTCAAAGGGATGAACACTTGCAGTTTAATATTTCTGCGACAACGCATTCGAAACTATAGGCTAACCATGATGCTATTAAGTACTTGGGAGTATCATGAGGCTAACTTTACCACAAATCTATCTACCTTTTACCTACTACATAAACAGGAACAGTCTCGGAGCCTCTATAAATGCATGCCGAATATTTTCGTGGAAAGCAATGTTTTTTCGAAATATATTACTTTATTTATTTTGAATTTCTTTCATCCGTATGTTAAATGAATACAAACCTGACTGATTGAGCTATAATATTATTTTCACGATTGTTTTCTAACAGAACTAAATGTGTCAGAGTCGACTGAGAGGAGAAGAGGAAACCACAAACTTTGCTCGTTTAATCAATTGGACCTGTATACCATTTGATAACTTTCTAACGTATGTAAAATTGTCGTTAATAACATAATATCAATGATGCATTTCTATTCTTTATCAAATTATTTATGCCGTGAGTTTTCCGATTAATTAAACATTTTAAAAAATACTCGTAATAAGTACTTCCTAAGCAAGTTGTTCAGATTTAGCTAAGATGTATTTTCAGTTTATTTTACAGATGAATTTCCAGGGTATATTTACAATGATAATATTGTAACACAAACGACCAAGTCACAATACAGCTTTAATAAACAGGTACTTTTACTAGCACTTTGGGGTTTCTGAATTCTGGCAACATTTATAGCCAACGAGAAGTGTTGCGATTTGAAATTGGTATAGTTTCAGAGTCCATCTTAATACTAGTGTATTCAATATAATTATAATTAATATTCCCAAACTTCTGACTGTCATTGAATAACACTATAAGGTGTTATCATTCGCGTAACAGATCCCATAAGCTGGCACAACGAGATAAAATCACCTCTAGGTTTTACGTGTATTCCAAGAACCTAAAGCAATCTATAGAATTGTATTCAGATTGTGAAAATGCGTCAGTAAGCTAAGCCTTTTAATAAATATATTTTCCAACATTTCCCCTCTTTGGGAAAATTTCCGGTAATTTTTCTTGACGTGGTGGACCTGATTCATAAAAATGGGCATTGTTGTTGTTATTGAAGTTATCCACTTTAAAAATATATTTGACATGTTTTTACGTCATTCTCTTAAAAAAAACGACGTAAAGTGATGTGGAGATGCCCGGAACAAAAAAACACTGAATCGCATTTTAGCGTCATTACCCTTCCCCCCGACTTTGGCTATTAGACTAGCTCCTGCTTTAGAGCATATCTCCAAAGCAAGTGGCTGTTCATGAAGTAGACAAACGGAAAAACGCGAGAGCCTCGATCGTAAGTCCTTGATTCCCCTTCCGCGGAGAAGTGAAAGGATGGAATCGACACTCTTTGGACAAGGGATGAGGGGGAAGAAGGCAAGCTATAAGTAGAGGAGGAAGTAGCTGGACGTCAGTGGCTCCCTGCATCGAGCACCCTTCCGTTCTCCGTTGGGATACGTAACTAACTAACTTCATAACACACTGCGACCAGCACGTCGCGTCGCCTGGATAACCGGAAGGTGAGAACATGAGTTAATTTGAAGAATTGTCCAAAATTGAAATTACCCATACCCTAGCGAGATTATGTGGCATTTTCTGGTCAATAATGTCACGAACGGAAATGTAGGGAAGTTATTTAACGCATACAAGTATGGCGATAAGACATAATAAAGGTGCCAAAGTCGTGAAAATTGTGGTAATATTCGTAATAGCACGAACATAGAGAAGTTGGCCAACATTGAGGAGATAGCCAGGCATATTGGAACAAATATTGATTTGATCGTTCACAGCTATTTTTTACAATTGGAAATACTTCCAATTACCACATCGGCTTGGAATTTAAACTCTAATGAGAATTCTTATAGTTTTGGTACAAATTCGGGGAAACCTTTCTTTTTTAGTCCCATTTTAGGATCAAGGTGTATCACAAAGAAAATAAAAGTAATGAGATGCTGATGAAATGGTAAGGTTAAATAAAATACTAGAATTGGCGGGAAAATTTATTTAATGTGGTAGTATTCAATATATAAAAACTGGAAAAATAACTGCATTTAAAAAAGAAGCATTTTCAAAATGGAGGGAAAAGACCTGGCCTGACCTTAAAGAGAAATTAAGAATGACTTAAAGTATTATTGATAGTACCAAATGGGGATAGGTGTATCTTAAATAGAGATAAATGTTACGAACGCTGTTCCTTTTTAAGGCGTAGTTTTACGACTTAGATGGTATGATCCATGGAGAAAGAGCCTTTCCGTCGGTTTTCTGTCCGAGTAATCTCTTATTTGAAGGAAATTGCCTTCGCTAGTTCAATGTATAATACCACCAGGATATAATGTAATTCAATGTAATACCACCAGGCATCAGGAACTTCCCTTAAAGATCGTTGATTAAACTAAATGCCAAATTTAATTCTTTAGATATATATTAGAAATACTGAATTATCACATGTCATCACAGTGGGTCATGTAATAATATTATTCCACTATTTCTGAAAACTGTCCTTTGCCATTAGTTCTCAATCCCAACAAAGGTCATTCTAATCTTATCTATTTTATTTAACTCCTAAACTATCTTCTAGCTCCCACTTCCCACATATTTCTTGTTCGTCATTAGTGCACGCCCCTTTCTCTTCCTCTTTAATTTCCCTTCCAGTATTAATAACTAATATTCTTCTAATATACCTACGCACCAAGTAGATACGCATTAAAAATATAATTATTTTAAGGGATTATGGGTGCTAAGTCGATTTTTGATATGGTTGATTTTAATGATGTTAATACGATAGTTTTTGCTATTAAGCGCTCAAAAATTGCACTCCTCCTGAACTTCACGCTTTCCAAGCCGAGGGCGCGGCTGCTTTCCAAGTCATGCCGTGCCCGTGCATGTACTCAGACTGTGGCAATCGCTTCATTGGCAATCCGATCCGTACTCGGAGAGCGCTATAAATTCAGTTCAGTAGCGTGGTACATTAAACTGTGGACCTCCGCCTATATTTTCGCCCGTTATTTCCGTCTCTGGATTTATCTCCATCGTTTCTGCATTAACTAAAATCCAACTTTCTCCGAATTCCCCAGCTATCCCTACGGTGGAAGTGACTACAGCTTTCGTCCCTGCCCAACCGTGACTTTGGGAAATATTAATGATGGCAAATATTGCTGTAGAACGAGTGGATTCTCCATACGTGATACGAGAAGCTCGTACCAATCGGCATTGGTATTCAGTACCATAACTGGCAGTTTGTCCCCGTCACCTCCACTGATGGTCAACTCGCTTCATCAAAAAAAATACAGGATCAATTAGAGAAATTTCATAAGTGCTGGAACGATTATAGATGAGAAAAGGAGTTTTCCTTGATTCTTCGCCTTCAATATTCTGGTAGAACAGGATTAAAGGTGAGTTTTACGACGAGAAACAGTTCCATTGCCGCGTCTCGCGAAGGACGTTTGTTTCTTGCTAGAGTTTCAATTTCAGATCACCCTGTCTCATCGAGTGTAGTCATGTGAAACCTCATCATATATCGCCGGAAACAAAACTATCACTAAACTTCAGTGAATAAGTATATTCTATTACGAACTAATGCTTATTTTTTTCTATCTTCCGTCTAATTAAATCTAAATGAGTTTGAAAAATTCTAATTAAATCTAAATGAGTCAACAAATTTTGTTCAATTCAAAAGGTTTTTCTTGCGGCCCTGTCATCAGTCACTTACAAATACCCTTCAAGCCGTTTCTTTTTGGGGTAGATGGTCCAAGTAAATAAACCCTAATTTTCAATTATTTCAAGAAACTTATCTTTTCTTTTACTTATTTGCTCCATACTTCCCTGTCCCTGTGTATGCAGCCTGTCCCTTACATACACTGTTTCATGCATGCCCTTCTCTCCCTGAGGATTACAATATTCCTCGTCTTGAGAGCTCCTTCGACCACATTTACCCATGACTTTCTCGGTCTACCCCTTCCTCACAAACCATTCACTTTTTATTCACTCATTTCATCCATTCGTTTTCATCTATCCGTTTAGTGATTCGACTCCCTACCATTCTCTCTAAGAACAAACTAGCGTAGCACACGTCTTTCATATTTGTCTATTACCGGAGCATTCTTTCATGATCCACTCATTCTTCACCCTTTCTCTCAACTTTCAATACAAACACACCTCAATTACTTCATAGCCACAGCATTTAGTCGACATTAATGTTTATTCTGGCCTAATCAAGCTACACTCCCCATACAGCGCTATGGTGAGGAGTATACTTTCATAATACTTAGTAAAATATTTATATCACTCGCTTGGCCAAGCATGCAGGATGATGCTAATCGTTACTGACTCCTTTTCTTGGGTCTAAATAAATTGGTGAGTTGAAATCCAGGAAAATTCACTATTTTTATTCGTCTATCGTTCCATAGTGAATGAAAATGTGGAATCGGAGGAAAATTTCCGAATGCGTGGTGATTTAAAGACATATTATCCCCTTTTATCCCTCCGTTGGTACCATCACCCAAAGGATTTCTATCTTCCAAGTTAAATCTAATTAATAAAATACCAAAAACAGCGAAATAGACTTTTACATCGGATGATACAACAATAAAATAATATTTGTATACAATTATGATAGAGGGACACTAAGCATACGTAAATTTAAAATGAATCAGAGAGCGAGGGAAGGAGCTACCAAGTTGGCCTTTTAGTCCGGAGGTGGATAAGGAAAATAGTTACAAAGACAACAGTTTCACCGCACTTCCTTGTATCTTCCTAAGCGTATAATTAACGGTATCAGGCTCTAAAGTGGTGGAAGTTATACATTATGATAGTAAAATTAATTACCAATTTCCCCATTACCGTGGAAATAAATAGTAATTTTCCACATACTGTGGAAAATAACTATTTACTTTTACTATCGTAATCCTCCTACGCACTTCAAAAACTCAACTTTCCTTGAGATTTCGGTCTGTAAAAATCAATTCTATGCATATTCACGTTTTGAGGGCAGCTGGCTTTCGGTTAACCTCTCTCTTTCTTTCCCATTCTCTATACCCTATTAAGCCAACGAGAAAGCATTCCAATACCCTTCATCATCTAATTACACATTTCCCTCTTCTTCTGACTATCTTTAGTGGTTGTGACCTAATTTACTAATTTAACATTTATTTAAACTACACATCGTGTAATTTAAGTCGATTCGCCAAAAATCTGAGAAAATTATACCATGAAATCAAACTGAGTTTCTAACGTTCCCTCATCCAGTATGCAGTAAGAAAACATGTAAGGAGGAGAGAATTGACTGGGTTGATATCTCGGCTGTGAGAGGGCGTTTAGGTGATGATATTTTAATCCTAGAAGGAATTAATTATAGCATCCATGTAGCTTGGAATGTTAGGAAAGGAATGTTGACATTCAAATATTTAAGTAATATAATCAAACTATAACTTTAATTTCCAAGGATGAACTTTGTACGAAAGGGTGTATTGCATGACTTAGCTCGAGATCCTACTTTGAAGATAGGTATGCGAGTTGTGAGGTGGGCGTGAGTGGAAACAAATAAACACACTGAGTCGATTAACAAGGTCCCTCAGCTACTTGCTCAGAGGACAGCATATCCCTACAAGGTAAATGGTCGTATCTAACAGATTGAAAGTAAATGAATTACAGGACTAGATATTAGTGCTTTGAATTCGTTACTCTGCTAAAAATTAAATAGCACGCGGTAATTGTCACCACTCTATGGAGTAGTGCATGTCCTTTGTCTCTTGATACTTTATCATTCTGTTCCACAATTTTTTCGGACATTCAACGAAATAATACATTTACTCGGTGGAAATCATCGTCTGCAGCATTTGTACTGGCATTCACGTCGGCTGAAAGTCATACCAATGGAGAAATTACTGCAATGTAACCACCAAATGTTTGCCTTTTGGTCATGGAAACGATCGGGATAAACACCGCGATACGCCTAAATTTCTTAATTAATTTAGAAGTGATGGGCATAAACGATGAATTCACTCCCTACATGAATTACTTCCGTGAATGTTCTTTTCAATAAAAGGCGAGGGGGGGGGGGTTTCCACCGAAAATAAATTGCGCCCATTCTTAGTGTGTAAGTTTCCACAGCATATTCAAGTGCGTATATTTCTGCTGGTTTTGCTGCATACCTATAGCCGTAAAATACAGGAAATTGCAACTAGTTTCTTTTTTTTAACCACCGAACTAATAATTTTCGATGCAATTTCCTACGGCGGATCCGGCGATTGAGGGTAATGAAGGGATAACGTGGTATTCGCTAAAAACCTCTGATACTCAAAGTAAAAATGCTTTTAGGTACGTAACAACTGAGGAAAATTCTTTGAGTGCGGGTAATTACCCCTATTACTCTCCCTCCCCTGGATTCGCTCTTGAAAAATGCGACTGAGTCCTCAAATAAATAAATTGTAACGAGTTCTCCATTGCTGAACTGAGATTGTGAGTCTAATTCCACCGCACACCGTGAAACGGTAAATGAATTTAAAAACATTCTTTATAAATCGCAACAAAACATTAACCATAATTTAAATCATTCAATTAATATGTTTTTTTCTTTCCATCTGGTAGGAATGCACACGGAGGGGAACAATATCGCCAACGGCGACTCGAAGAGCGACATGGAGGAGGGCGAAATTATGCTGAGGGAATGGCTGCAAAGGCAGTCACACTTGCCTGGAGAAGTTGGTATGTCTGATTCCCCAATTACCTACCATTGCGTAGTGAAAATTGCAGTCGCACTAATTTATAATACTATAGTCGTTCATATTTTTACTTAAAATATCAAATCGAGAGAGATAATCGAGCCATATTTCCTAATTTATTACCCGCTCTTTCCATCAGCTAATATGAATAATCAATATCCTTCTCCGTTTTTCACTAATCTCCATTTATGCTTTTAACTAATACCTATCGTGCTCTTTCATATGGATCGCGGTATAAGTATCTCTTTAATTACAAATTATTCAAGGCCACTTTTTCACCCCCTGCCACCTATAAGACACCGTAAGATTCCTCTAAACACCTCGACTGCCCCAACGTTAGACTTTCCTCCGTTTATGCGATCGGTTGGGAATATATTTAAATACGTGATTAAGTTTGACTCCGCAGTTAAATTCTGTGCTCAGTCCGCAATTCAGTGATTTAGTTTTCGTCCGAACTCGAAGTAGCATTGTTTACTACAACTGGTTTGGGCGGAATATTCAAATTCTCGACAAATTTGGGTTGCACCTCGTACACATTCCATATACTATGAGATGAAGTCCATGCTTTTCTTAGAGAAATTAAATTTAAATATTTCAAATTAAAACATTACAACTTTATTATGACATTCTACCGGCAAAGGGTAAAATATTTACCTTGGAAAGATGAAATTTTTCTCACAAATAATTATATCCAAACTCCAAACTATTATATATATATATATTTTTTCAATTCCTCTTCTCCGACGGTTCATCGTTCGCTGCTTCGGGGAATCAGGAAAAGTGACGCATAATATTCTAGCCGTAACAAATTGGGGTTCATGTTAAGGCTAAGGCAAATGAAAGCATCTAGAACGTCAGAGATAACACCAAATAAATAGTCACATTTAGCTTTTTATGTCTTTTCCGTATAAATCTTGATACATGAACCTAATTTTGAAATGGATAGATCTTATAGATATTTTCTTTGTATTTTTGTAACATACCTCTGTCTTCCAATGATTAAAGAAGTGTTGTACTGACTTTGTAATTTGTCTTGAGGATATTTTTTATGCCTGAAAAAAATTGCGGGGAGGGTTTTTTTTTAACCCGTTTATGGATATAAATAATTTCAGATGGTGCTCTCCTCCGGCAAATGCTCTGCCGCTGTAGCGGGAGTGTCGAGAGGGCCAAGTCACGCTTGGAGGCCTTCTTCTGCCTTAGGACGGCCATCGCGGAAGTATTCTCCAGCAGGGATCCACGCTCGCCAGAAGTACAAACAGCATACAAGACAATGTGTGTAGTCTCTTGCTGTTCTCCCTTTATGATAGCATGAGTTTTTCTGTCTTTAAATAATGCATGGACGAAACCAGAAATCTAATTTACCTATACTAACAAGATTAACCCCTACTTCACACAAGGACAAGAGGTCACAGCAAACCATATACATAACATTTATAATACTTTCTATAATGGAAAGATGTTCAGAGGCATCAGAGGCTATAAAAATTATTGAACAATGTCAAGCTTTTCCGAAAATCCCCTTTCCAGAAGAGATACGGGGACAAGTAACCAGGAATGAGCCCCATTGGGGAGAAAAACAATGACTAATCTATTAAAATTGATACAAAAAATACTTCAACGAATTATCCGAATTCATCTCTAAAGAAGGAACTTCCAGTCTCATGCGCTGTAAATAAGTCAAATTCATCGATAAGGAAAACGAGATAACACACCTCATAAGGAAAGTCGGCCACTATCATATTCCAATTCTTTCATCTCTATCTATAGTTATGGATGCTTTAAAACGATAAAGATATAGTAAGTCGCTAAAACAAATGGCTACCATCTCAGGTGTGTTTACGGTGCGATAAGATCATACGACATTTCCAAATAATTCAAATCTTGGTGCAACATAGTCGAGGACGTGGGTGCGTGCTGAGGTCTCGGGCTCAGCAATTTACTCGATTACACTTGGCCGACCGATGAGTATAAATGTGCAATAAGAACTTCATGGTATTTCCAATCGAAACCCATTACAACCAATCCTGCTCGGCACCCCACTGTTGCATGTTATCAACCTTATAAGGGCTACTTCATCATCTTAATGCAATTGTTCGTGAACTAGAGAAGAGTGCGACTCGTGAATTACGCAATGAACCACGGAAATACAAACAAAGGCATTCAATAAAAAAACTATTGGACAACAGTACATGAGTGATCCTAGTCGGAAGTTTTGCCTGATGAGATATAAGATAAGAAGTTATGGAAGGGAATCTACACGAATCTTTGGTGTGGTAACAAAGGAATCGATTTTTCAGTTAGAAGGGAATCATTAGGATGAACACTGTAGCTTTGAAAAAAGGGTTCCAGAGCGTGAGTATCCTAGCAGATAGCGGGTTCGAACGTTTCCTCAATAGAGGGTGTCAAGACTTCAGAATTTTATACTGCTACATGCTGTAGGTCGAATCAAATTTTCACCCTTGAAATAAATAGACATAAGAAACGCATCTAATTTATTGTTTTTTTGATCTGAATGTCTGATATAGCTAAGCGAAATCGGTTGATGCACAAATATTCCGGAAAATTAAGACAATCTTCTATCATCAGGCCACCCAAAAAATGCGAGATAGTCAGTTGCGTTGTGAGACATTGCATTTCCAATGTCGACGCTTAGAATTAAAAAACACATCGAGACGATAGAGCGGGTATCACAGTAATACACAACTCATGTCGAAGCCCACCGTTTCCGCTTCTGTCGCTTGCTTAGTTATTGTCATAGAGCACAATTGACACTATAAATAATTAGACGGATCAATCAATACGATGTTGAAGAACTAAATTGCAGCCACTAACACGAGGTCCCATGAGGGATCGTTCGTGACGTCCTCAATAATTTGAAAACCGTCGTACGTCTTCTCGTTAAAAGTAAATGAAGGTCGATACTTCATTTTCTGTAGGGAAATTTCGATTTCGGTTCGGTTAGTGGAAAAAATCACTGAGAACGTGAGTCAGATTTGAACGGTGGGCAGCGTGCATCGTAGATCAAATTTTGATGTGTTTTATGGTGGTACAGGGTACGCCGATATCTACCTCATTCTATTTTACGCGCAGAGCAATTCAATGTGCGTGGAACAATGTGCTCCCAATTGCACTTTGCGCCGACGAGGAGGATGAATGCAATAGTTACAACAGTCTACCACATGAGCCTCATGATGCTTGCCGAATAGCTTACCATAGAATAATTTCACGGACTGAAAACAAAAGTAGATATCATGAGAAATATTTGAGAGTGCTTGACAAATTACAGCGTAAAGGCTCTATCAGTACACCACAGTGGTGGAACTTTGGAAAATCGAGGTAGACATTTCAAAAGGAACTCTAGCTTGTCTATGATAGTTGAAGCTAACCGAGGGTGACACTAGGTTTTGGTTTCGTACGTGGTATTCTGGCGAAAATGTGCCAAAACCAATCGGCAAGTCTTCTGGCCACATTCCACCCTCATAAATTCTGCGAACGACCACAGAAGAACTCTTTCTTCCATGTTTTGCTAAACTCTTTAAGTTATTCCTCAAGAATTTTATCTACCGCCACAGCATTGTTCCTCACCATTTCCTTTAATGCCTTCTCTATTTCACAATCAAGCTTCTCTGGACCTAAACTATCCTATTCGACATCATTCTGTCTTCATTAATCCAAACTCACTGACCTAATGTCTTTACCATATAGTTCTTTAAATGTATTCTTTCCATCTTGTCTGAATCCCTTCTGCTTCGATTAGTACTTTTCCTGCTGTGTCTCTCATATTGTGCACGGATTTTCCTTCCACATCCAACTTCCTGACAGTGATTCCACGTGTCTGTACAGCGCACCCATTTTACCCCGTCTCTGTAAACTATCGATACCCTCACACTACTATTTTTACCACTTTTATTTTGCCTTATTTATTTCTCGCCTCAGTTTATTATTTAATTCTTTGTTCTTCCTAATTCTGTTTACGTTCATGTATTTCATTCTCACGTCAATTTTTCTAATCAGCTCTTCTGTAATCCATTGTTTTCTCATTCTATTTATATTTACCTTTCACAGAAGCTTTCATTATTCCTTCATTCAGGTGTTCCAACCTTTCTTCTACAGTACCTACCCATCCCCTTATCCTCACTCGGAATTCTCGAAACAGCTTTCTGATACTCCTTTCTTTTCGTCCCAGTTAATGCTTCTACATTCCATTTTCTCCTCCGTCTTCCCTATCATCTTAACTTTTACTCTACACTTCATCAGTACAAAATTATCGCCTGAATCTGCATCCTGGAAAACTGTGTAAAATGATGAGGCTCCTCCTAAATCAATCCCTAATCATAATGTTATCTAACTGATATCTCCCTGAATCTCCCGGGCGCGCGATTTTCCGCGCGCACCCACGTCTGTTGTGGTGTTTAAACCAGCCATAACTAAGCCATTCCTTATGAAAAATTATATTGTCTTCTCTCCGCGGTCATTTCTTACACCTAAGTACCACCTAAGTACATTTCTTAGACTCGTACCGTACAGTGAGAGTACAAGCCAAAATCAATGGAAAGGTTTCGTGGCACATAAAATGGGGCCTATGGCTCCTATCATTCTCTCAATATGCAATCCTCTTCTCCCAATCGCTTGTTTCATTTCAGGATTTGGGCTCCCCTCCCGCAGAAGACTCCGCAAGGAAACACGGTGTACCTGTATCGTCTCAAGGATCAAGACCCATCCAACTTTTCACTGCAGGGGATTCTCCGAGCTTCTCACATGGATATGGACGAGTTGGTCAGGAAGCACGGTAATGGAGACGGGGAGGCGGAAATATCCGCACAGGGCGTACAATCGATCCCCCGCCTCATGCCAATGTCAGAGTCCGCGCCTCCCCTCATCGCACATTCCTCCCACGCCGTCACGTGCCTGGCAACTCGGGAGAGCTAACGGATGGAAGGGGGCGGGGGGGATTGTCCTTCCCGAGGAGTTCATAGTTAGGGGAGTAGGAGGCAGCTGGCCCTGCAGCTTTAACCGACGTGAGATGATGGAGGCCTTGGATCTAGAAATCTCCGGACATTTATTTTTTTTCCACGGCCTCTCCCTAACGTGGTTCTAATAAGAATTAACAAGCCGCGGCAGGTCCCACTTACAAATTATTTACTTTCACCAATTGATTTTAGCTGCAAGCCACGGCGTAAACTTGAATACATATAGTCTAAAGTTGCACATCACGTTTCTGTGACAATTCTTCTGGAAGAACGTAAGGCTCGTTGTACACGCTATTGGGGGCGTGACCGACAGCTGAGGTCATTTGCGTCATTAGGGATAGGTTAGTTGAGGTAGGAATTTCATGGAATGGAGGAAGGGTGGAGAGAGAAACCCGGCGTCGGCATTAGCTTACTTTAATAACGAAAGACGCCAAGGTGTCCACAGTTTCCCATCTGAGGGACGGAGAAGAAGTTGAAAGCGCGCTCTCCACATAGCACCCAAGTAGGGATCGGGTTACCACTGAAAAATCCTGCCACCGCCGGGATTCGAACCGGCCGGAACCCGGACCCTAGGGTTGGGGAGTCACTGGTCACCGAACCATCCCGATCCCCGGCATTCAATCTAGCAAAATGACTCACCATGTCGATGACCCGTCCGAATAGGTGGATCCTGACGAACGGACCTGGGTACCTCGCTGGCACACTCATCCATCTAGCGGTTTGGGCGTTCGCTTAACCTCGCTCGTGGAGCTTGCTCAACACACGCATATAATAGAAAAGTTTTGATTAATTATTTTGATACGAAGTAATGAAAACAGTCGCAAAATTCCAATTCGGTTCTCGCAAAAGTACTCATACTCCATTACGAAGACATTCCTGTGGTGATTTCTCGTGGTTTCAAAATAAAACAGTAGACGATTGGTATTTGATAGATATGAATAAATGGTAGTACTCTCAGATCACCAATATTATTGTAACCGTGTGCATATATATACTTGCTGTGGACTTCCAAGTAGTTTTTTCAGTTGTTTCCTTATATATATCTTCGAATATGGTGGTTTCACTTCATGAAAAGCAAGCAAGAAAATGTTCTCAGGTCTGACATCTGTTGCATGTAATGTTTCCGTTTTCCATCACGAAAGGCATACCATGGCATTCCGCTGAGACATGCGGGCCCTATGCACTGCAATCAAAATTCTAATCGAAATATTTTAGATGTTACTCCTCTTAAATGAAAAGACGAAGCTTTTTTTTATCGTTACTCCTCTTTATGAATCCAAGAAAAAAATTTGGGATGAAGTATATTTACGTGAAAAGTATAAGCTAAATCTTGAAAAACTACCAAACACACTTTCGACTATAGTTCCAAAAACGTGCAAGAGAAATTCTTTATTTACACATAGCATTATTATTCATTATTTACATTTAATGATCATCATCATCAGTATTTCAATCCTAAGATTGGTTTACATTTAATGAATGACGTAAAATTAAAGAGTTACTTTACCTAGATTTCATCTATCTTCGTTCGTTCACCTGCGAGTTACGTGGATGCTTTGAGATTTGATCACATATTTTCTTCTCCACAGCTAAACAACCGACAGCTGGATTAATCTTCGTCTTCGACCTCACTGGATTTTCATTAGCTTTCCTCGCCAGGATGCAGTTTTCACTGGTCAGCAAGATTTTTGCGTACGTCCACGTAAGTAAAAATGAAAAAATTTCTCCGAGCCCATTTTGAAGAGTATTTTTTTTAGACAAAATATTCATATTCCCTTATAAAATATTTCCTTAGTGCCCACGGTGTACTTCACGTGGGATTTGTTTCTCTAAAGAATATGCTAACACTTAGCCGTACGTCACTTTAAATGCAAAGGCTGAATAAACGGGAATCACCTCCATCGTTTTAGAATTATTAATTATTTTATTTGTCGCGGGACTAATAGTAAATGCACCGACGGTAAATAACCTAATTACTCTCACTTCATCAAACTTGCAGCTCATTATTAAAATGTATTGTATTAAATAATGTTAAATTCAATATTGTAGCGTAATAACTAATACAAAATTCTTATTTAAATTGCCATCTAAAATGGAAAATAGTCATTTCCATCAATTTCCTCAAAATAAACCGAAGAAGCGTTTCAAAACCTGGAAACCACGAATTAAATAGCCCCAGTTTATTATGCTCCCTAAAAGATGTTTGGCTTTGTCAAAGATACACATTTAAATAGTTGAAATACCTATATATATAATGTAGATAATACGTTGTTCCGGGCAATCAGTCCTCATAGATGGAAAATATCTTCTTCGGTCACATTATCGGTGTCCAAAAATGGTCTAGACATCTTAAATTTGTTTATAACATAGTATTAAAAATGGTATTTTCTTTCCTAATTATGGAATCATTTCTCACTTTGGCAATGAGTTTCCTTTTTAGAAACATAAATAACTTATACGGTGAACTTGAGGTCCCTTGTTCGCAGAATGGATAAGGTGAGAAAAATCATGCAAGGCTTTAGCTAATTGGTAGTGTGTGTGAGCGTTATACGTGCTGCAAATTACCTTATTATGAGACTAAGGAACTAAGAAACATAATTTATTTTCCTGCAGGGAGCTCAAAAACGATATTTCTATTTTTAATCACTTGAATCGGTTTTCTATTTGTTTTTTTATGTCACTGACTGACATAAGGTCATAAGAAAAATAATTTTTTTGCAAACAATTTACAAGACCGTAAATTTTGAAATGTTCACCGAAAAGTAAAATCAGCTGCCAATTCATGGCTCTTAGGTGAACTTTCATTTGCCTAGTTTGGTAGAATCATATCCTGTGGGAATTTTTATCATATTTGCAAGACTAGCTAAAAATCATAAGTAATGAGATGTGATCATTGTTCCACGAGTGTAGCCGGTTAAAAATAATTCCACCTTTCTACTGGTCACAAAATGACGTATCAACACAACATCATGTAGAGCCATAGTGAAGTTCCGGTTTATTAGCGTATCAGTAAACGGTAAGCTTAAAATATAACTTATTGGTGATTTAATTTCACTTTTCATTGACCAAATTTCTATGAGTTTTAAATGGAAGAAATAAAACCTAATAAGTGAGTTCACGTAATCATTATTTGAATCTAATCTATCATTCTTATACACATTTTTTCTTTTTCGTTCAGGAGGGATTATACGTGAAAATCCGAGAGGTCCATCTACTTAGCTCCTCATCAGTTGTCGATCGACTTGTGGCCTTTCTTAGGCCCCTTGTTCGCAGAATGGATAAGGTGAGAAAAAGCATGAAAGACTTAAGCTAATTGGTAGTGTGTGTGGATTATACGTGCTGCGATTTTTGAGGTATTTGTTCAGCATGCAAGCAGTCAAGAACCAGATGGTGAACGGAAAAAATCGAAAAAACTTTGACTCAAATGCTGATAATGGAACCTTATGGCCTACTCACCAAAACCGTTTACCATTTTAAATAATCAGAACCGACCTTAGAGGAGTGTAACAGCGCAGGGTCGTGCGCTTCATAATCAGGCACTGAATAAATTCGCGGAATCATCTTGTATATATTCCTAACTTTAATTACGTTAATGGAGCCTTATAAATAAAACCTCTCTTTTGGTATTTCCCAAGGCGTTTTACCACGGGGGGAAGTCAAGTCTGAATTTAGAGATAGTCACATGGTGAATGGTAGCATACCAAACAAATTTATTGCATTGTAACTCAGCGCAACATGACTTGCACAAACTTTTTCCGATGGAAAATATAAAAGACAGGATGGACTTATTACTAGTAATTCCAGGTCATGTTGACCATCAGACACAACTGACTAGGTAAAGCGTGATAAAGACATGAAAGCGCGGTAAGGGAAATGTAATTTTCCTAGTGGCATGAAACGTGTTTAAAACTTGACCCTTCCTTCGCTACGGCGGAGAGGGTTTTTGACATTCCTCCATCATAACAGGCTAATTGGATCGGGAAAAAACTTCCATTTTTCATCTCCTATTTCCGATGTTTAAATTAAAGATTAGGTATCAAAAAAGAGCACTTTTTGCGTCGACGAAGGAAAATTTGATGATACTCAATTGGATGGTAGGATCGCACGCTATGAGTTGGAAGAAATGTTTTCTGGTGTGATTCAATATATAAATTTTTAAAAATGCAAAAAAAAAATATATTTTAGGTCGCTTTACTTCTGATGAGCTGAAACTAAAATGTAACTTCAAAATATTCGATAATTTTATATCGCCATTCGCCATTTGCTACCACATATCGTCCACTTAATCTTGAGAGGTGAACACTATC
>LYUA01003080.1:2218-20804 GCA_002093875.1 Calopteryx splendens
TGTTTCACTACACTGTAGCATCTTCAGGACTGCCTCGTATGCATGCATGTGCCTTGATGTGGCTAGATTTTAAATCTCAGCTCCGCGTCGAGCTTCAAAACGTCAAGTTAGGGATGAATTTACATGAGAATTGAAGGTGCAATTTTCACAACAAATTTTTATTTTACCACGACCTAGGTTTCGATGTGATACATCATCAGGTGATTTACCTTATCATTATGTATCACATCGAAACCTTAGTCATAGAAAAAAAAGTGAAAAATTGCAACTTCAATTCTCTTGTAATTTTTAAATTTCACACCGTCTCGCCCGAATCTACGGAATTTACAGGGATGAAATCACTTCTATATTGTGCAGAATAAGGGCATGGGAGGCATTTAGGTCGTTGAACCGCGATCAAGTAAAATTGAATCCAACCCCACGCAATATTTATGAAGCCATTGATACAATTCACCAAACAAAGTCAGTACCTGTGGTTACGGGATGAAAATACAAATACATACTTACACATAGACATTGGGTTTCACAGACCACGGAAGTACTTACGGACTGATTATTCTGAAAAAACTTCATGTAGAAAACCGTGACAATGATGACGCATGTGTTAACTAGCATCTAATTGGAAGATAGTGAATTTCGGAACACACTGAAATCAAGTAAAGAATATAAAAACATTTAAGAAATCGCCGCGGTCTGAGAGATCGGCATCTTTGTCTATGGTCACGAGTCTAGGAGGCCGTCCCGGAGGAAGGAACGCTTCAAACCCGCGAAGACTTGCGACGCTGAAGTCTCCTTGATGATAGTCATCCGCGCGGAGTTCCATTCGGTAGGGAATTTGGACGAATTTTCGCCGGTGATACCGGTTCTCTGACCCAGTGTGGAGGCATAAGGGGTTAATCAATTTTCCTGACCCGTTGGCACACGAAATGTCAAGCGGAAGTCACCAGACCGTATTTCAAGGACTCAGCCGATATTTGGACCGCGGCTCAGTTGCTCAGCGCGAATAGCTGCGGCTGTTTTGGCTCTTGGTTGGAAGAGTCGCGAAGAATCTTGGGTCGGGGACTGCCAATTAGCAAAAGGTCTACGCTTGAAGGGTATAGCTTGAAGCCAATACCATTGAAGATTGTAATGGAGGAAAGAACGTCGGGAAAGAGAGGTTGCGGGAAAAAATGAGGAAGCATTTTATGAGGAATTAAGGGAGGCAGAAATTATGCGGAATTTAAGGATGGGTAATTTTACATTAAGGGGTTTTTTGGGAATTTGGCGAAGTGCTGGAAGGGTCTTGGAAGCATGGCAGAGCTTAGGCCCTGGGTCCATCAGAATATTCCTTAACTGGTCAGTAAATATAATCATGTCGCCACATTGGTGTTAACGACCGTCAAAATGTATGCACTCCACACGAATTTCTGAATTTAGGCTTTTTAAGATCGCGAATTGAAAAGAGGAAAAAACGAGCTCATGCTATGCCTACTTAGTCAGCAGTCCGGCGGGTGCGCCCTGCGCCTCGAGGTAGCTCCCACCTATGCGCGGTGCGCCCATACTCGGTTTTAATCTTTCGTCGTAAATTACTCGGCAACTTTTTTCGAGACATGGAGAACCCAATTCCTTATACTTCAAAGAGTTTTTTTTTTTAATTCTTATCGAAACTCCTTTCGACTTCGATCTAAATCTCAAATTGACGCCTCCGATGGGTCTGGAATAAGCGCTTGCTGCGTACTCCACGCGTAGCTTGGTCTGTGTGAAGCATCACCCGTCCTTCAATACTAAATCGCATTTTCCCACTTCATTAATCCAAGTTTCTCAAGGGCGCCATCGCCTACTTGTCATGCGCCTTCCCTAAGAAAGGGCAAAGAGACCGGCGAGAGCTGGCTCTCTCACCTAACCCAAGTAACTGTTAGCAACAAAGTAATCCCTTAGTAGCATAACTTGGCAGACGCCCTTCTGACATCCATGGCATAAAGGCGAAGGCCAAGATGTAAATTATGGAGACAACTGTTCTGGCATGAAGACAAATTGAAAGCAAGAGATGCAACTGGAAAGGAGAAATACATAACAGTTAACCCGCAAAAGACATCCCAATGTAAATATAAAAGCCGTGCGAGCAAGGTCATTAATAAAAACAAGGAATCGGCTCAGTTAATATTGAGCCGTCAAGTTAAGAGCGTAGGACTTCACCTAGCAGATAGGAGAGTTGAAACGGATAATATTTGAGTATGGTTTGAAAGCGCGCGTTGAAGGGGAATTGGTTTACAATGGAAAGGTAAGGAGATTGATGTGAGAAAGACTTTCTCTCGCACGTTCTACTTTCTTAAGATTGCCCTTCGAGTATTAAATGATTAATATATCTTAATGCTCCTATCGAATTCCATAATCACGCGTAACAAATTACTACAACTACTATGTAATCAACATGGAGAGGAGTATTTTTTTCCGTGAAAGACGAAAACAGTCACGTTAATTTTGTGAAAGTCACATTAATTTGGTAAGAATTCAAACGCTCCTCACATTCCCGACGACGGAGTGTGTTCAGAAGAAATATCGTACCTCACTTTTAGTCTTAGAAAACCAACGTGTGTTTTGTTACATTTTGGGCAGTAACAATTGTCCGTTGAACTGTCACAAATGTTCACCGTTTTACAAGAAAACAATTTATTAAATATATTGAGTCCAAATAATTTTGAAATGTTCTTTATCTAATTGAATATATCTCACAGAGAGATTTATGACATCACATTCTTTTTAAATACACGGTTGTCCAGATAAATCGCGATACTGAAAAAGTTCAGTTTCACTATAAAACCTTTTCATAAATGTTTAGTTCAAAATCCACTGCGAATTTTTTTTTGTATATTTCAGTACATCCCGTCAAGAGCTTTAAAACGATGTCTCACACACACACACACAAATTGCTCCCAAGTTTGTGGCGGCAGGCAGTGAATGTAGTGAAACACGGCATCTTCCCCAGAAATATCAATCATTCCCTCACTCAAGGGGAAAGGAGGGGAGCATCGTGATACATTGCGCATTAGGCAAATTGGACTCCATGCTGTTCACGAACATTTAAACATGAATATATTGACATCTACATAAAACCCAGCATGCCATCGCGAGGGCATGTGGCAGGGGGTGTTAGGCCACCAGCCACTGATTATTATTGTTATCAAGTATTCCGCATCTCTAGCCATTTGAGGTGTTCATATTTCTGAACGTGTTCAATACTGTCACAGTTACAAGTCGTGCGATTGAATAAGGATTCCTTTCATCTGTTCGACGGTCAACCTCTCTCAATTTCCCGTCGTGGTCTCGCCTACCAATGTAGTGCGAAGGTAAAATTATTCCTTCTGTTTCAGTGTATAACTCGAATGATGAGTATATTTAACTGTTTAAGTCGAGCATGCAATCTTTGTGCTTCCGGTGGATCTCAACCAGGCTATCCCTATTACAATGCGACGCTCTCTGTTCGTTAATGACAATTCTTCACGAATGAATTCCCACAATATTGTGAAGAACATAGTTTTAACGATATAAATGATTTTAATTGGGGCCTACTCTTGTCTCAGGCTGTCGGCCTTAAAGCCCCAAACTTTTTGTATCACTAGACGTAGTCGTACATCACAGTATTAGGTGAAAATCGGGGGTCGGTGCATAGGTACCGAGAAATAACAAAGATATCTTCCATTGGTATCAACCACTGGAAAAAACCCTATACAAATACCTTTCTTCCCATGCCTTCCAATACATTCAAGCAGTCACTCAATGTTTACTTAATGAGTGAGTTCCAGGGCGGCTCTTATGTTATGATAATGGATCTAGGTACACGCACCGGGGAAGGAGTCTATTTTGTGGTTTTAGTCCTGCGAGCTAACCCGTGGAGGAAGGTGAACACCACCTCAAACCCAATGCTAGGCGCACAGGACGGTAACTGGGAGCGAGCGATTTCGACGGCGGGCTATCGCGGGAGAAAAGGCAATACGGGATCTGGAAAATCCCCGGCAATACGGGAGCGGAAAAACCCACCGGTCTCACTCACTCCCTGTGCACGAATACCAAAGGCGCAACCACCTCCCACCGTGGTGCTGAAGAGAGCTTCGCGGGAGGAGAGACTGCGTGGGGGAGGGGGTCTTTGTTAAAACGTTCACGCACGATTCGGGGTGGACTCGGTCGCTTATCCATCGCGTGGACGACGTGGACAGAATTCATAACGATGGAAACATAAATACTGAAGACCGAAAAAAAATGAAAAACAACTCGGTGAAACAACTCGATGTTTCGTGAACCCATTCTTTCATCGCTTTAGAATAGAATGTGTAACACATAGAATCGTCATGTGTGCCGGCAGGGGAATATTATGGCCCCTGCACCCTCTCCCACCAAAACCCTCCCCTAGATTTCCTCTGATCTCATAAATATCAGAGTTGTTGACCCAGCCATTTAACCCTAGCCAGAATACGTGCTGGACGAAAATGGCATCCCTGGAAAAAGTGTGTGGGGGATACGACAGTTTAATTATTAATGAGGAGGCTTCGTTTGTATTTCGCCCCCCCCCCTCCCCCCGCCGAATAGGTTTCAGCAGGCAGGCACCCATGGAAATCGCTTAGGATATAAATAATTAACTAGGCACATGTTAAGCTACGATCACACTGTAATGGCGAGCACCTCAGCAAAGATGTCTTTCGAGACATTGTGTTCCGATTATCACCAAATTATGCACCAAATTGTTCCGCATTTGCATATTTCAATATTACACTTGACTTTAGCAACGAAACTATTGAAAATCGACGCAGAATCATTCATCGATTCATCAACTTGTAATCACTGAATCAATCCGAACAATGAAACTTGCCTAGATTTTTTTGCTACTTTTAGATGCTCACTAGAAAAATTCATATGCAAAATTGAAATGCATATTTAAAAAAAATTTTCTACAGATTACCAATTGTTTTAAATTCACAGGGATTTACTTTAAAACTCGGAAGGAATGTTTCATCATCAATTCCACTGTGAGGTGTATTATTGTGTAATAACAGGACGCCAACTATCAAGCTGTCGAGACATCAAGTTTCCAGGAGAATTTCTTCAGTTTTCCTGCGGGGTTTGAAGGCTAAAATAATAAATCTGGAGAGAAACACCAACGTTTGGAAGAGAATTATCGTTACGAACGATAATGTCCTTTACTCAGAGTCTGATTAAGAACTTATTGGTATCATTGATTAACACCATAAGCCTTAAAATAACACGCATAAGAAATTAATTTCCATGACATTAGGTGCAGAGGAACAAAACGCCACATTTNNAGAAATTAATTTCCATGACATTAGGTGCAGAGGAACAAAACGCCACATTTCCCCTAACACCGTACCGTACGTAAAATGAATATACTGTTAGAGCAACTAAACCAGGAAAAAATGATTTATCTTAATACAATAAGACTATGTAATGAAATCATGGCGGTAAAATAATATTTTTGCATAAGAGTTTTCCATCTGGCTTCAGGGTGGATGCTACTTTACCATCATGAAATCCCTTGAGTCCTACTACTTACTACTACTATTCTCAGAGTCCTACAATCATATAATTTACCCGACGCAAATTCTCTCTTTTGCTAGTTTTACTAAAGCGTGTGAACAAAGATCCCAACAGTCATGGCGAGGGTAGTAGCATTTGGAGTCACATTTACAATCATAAATATCTTCTGGGCAACTAATTATTTTCTGAAGTCTATTAAGTACGAAAAGAACAAGTCACAATCATAGGCAAATTGGATAAGACGAAACATTTTTAAAAGCAACTTTAAATCCATCACAATGAAATTATTACCCATGCGACTCAAAACGACAGATGACCTTCCCCCTCGACCGTGTCAAAAACAATTTTTCGAGAACACCTGCCAAATGGATTTTCCGGAAGAACTAAATTCTTTGTTCTCCAGGCTTTACCGGCTACTATTGCCAAGGTAAATTTGAGGTCAACACACCCAGTATAACTATAATCTTTTAAACACAGTTCCAACGCAAAATGGCCTGGATTGCAAATAACGAAAATTACCTGAAACAGGACCCTCACACATATGGAACAACCTCAACCTAGTGCCTAGAGTGATTGAAAACTGACCCGTTTTAACAGTATCCCGCTCGTAAAGCACTCCAATTCCTTTTCACTTTCTGCCCCCCCCC
This sequence comes from Calopteryx splendens, assembly GCA_002093875.1. NCBI lineage: Eukaryota > Metazoa > Arthropoda > Insecta > Odonata > Calopterygidae > Calopteryx > Calopteryx splendens. The sequence continues at coordinate 8,392 of LYUA01003080.1, forward strand.
CTTTCGCCCTTCCAACACCTTCCTTCCTGCCCTGAAGGTCAGAGGGGCAGGCGGTCGCCCGCCATCTTGACATGACCCCGAAAACGTGAGAGCGAAACCGCCCAACGCCCGTCTTTTGTTCTTCCCCGTCTCTCCCTCTGGCTCCGATCTCCTACGCGCTCAATCGCCCGCCGACTATTTCTTACTCCGCCCAAAGACGGATAATGGCTTCTTTCGGAGGAGATGACATACTGGAGAGCGTTGCAATGCTTTCGGGACACCGCTGAAGCAGTCGTTTGGGAAGCGAGCCTCGTTTCTCTAGCCCACGCCAAAATTAACAGAGATTTTAAAAAGAGGGGTTGAAACCAATTGTTCTCAAATGACGTAAACGACCAGTTTCGGATTATGATCCAGTGAAGTCTCTATCACCAGATGCAATTTGGACCGAGGCTAACTCAAATTATCGAACACTGTACGATAAGAAACGATCGTTTAGTGCTCATAAGTAATTAATTAACTCATAAAAATCTTGAGGTTTTCACATGTTAGCTGAAATTAAAATATTGTTCGAATAACAGATAAAGTTCAAGTTCAGCATAAAAGTGGAATAAAAATGCGCTGGTCACACTTTTGAACTGTTTATTTTAAATATTGTAAAGAGGGAGACTGTAAAAGGTAGGATAAGAATAAGATAAGAAGCCTGAAGATAAATTTACAAAAATATTAGGACCAAAAAAAAAGATACTTGTATTAAACTTGAGGCTTTTTTTGCGCCTTAGCACCGCGAGTAATAACCACCTCAATGCTTGACTTAAAAAACAGATTCCAGTTACATAAAGTAATGGCGCAGGAATTGCGGGCGTTTGAATCAAATTACGATCTCCTTGCAGCAATCCATTGCTTATAGATCCGAATTAGTCAATTGTTCACTGAGTAAGAGGTTTTGCGTAAGCATTTAGAAATACTTAAAAACTGTGAGCATGAAAACAGAGGAGGGGACCTCTAAGGCCACCCAAATGCATCGGTCACTTTGTTCGAATAACACATTTACCTTAAATTTTGACATGCGAATTGCGTCCAATAACGACAAAGATATAATTTTAACATACGCTAGACCCTTAACGAGGCCACCTTCAGGTTTTTTAATTTTACGTTAATACAAGTCTAACCTCTAATGTTCCTTACTTTTTTTAGAAGCGGGTAGAAATACGAGTCAAAATTCGAAAGTCACATCGAGTCCTGGAGGTTACGGAGTGCACGCCAAGGAAATTTTGAATACCTACCCCTTTCTACCTGCAACCCTACTCCCTGGTCGCACCCTACCTCTCCTCCTCTTATCTCCCTTCTGCCGTCACGGCAGAGAACCCAGTCGGGGGCGGGGGATGAAACCCAGTGCGGGCAAAACAGGAAGTGCGACGAGGGAAGATCTCGTTAGAATTTCAATGGGGTTCCCGTCAAAGCGGTCGTTGCGAAAGAAGAGGGCGTATACGACACGGAAAGTCGGGGGCGCAGAGACGAAAACAAGAGAAGATCGTCTGAAGTAACGTCTCAGGTCAGGGCGCATGAAAACATTCCCCACGGGAGCGGAAGCTCGAGGAATGGAGGTTGATTATGAAATTTTAAAGAGGTCGCTAGCGACCAGCCATAATTGATAACTACAGTTATAGTCATCGCAAGTAGCAAGCTACAAGTTGCGAAAGTTACGTTCGCGAACTAATAATAACAACAAGGCAATATCGGCATCACTGTTGAGGAATGTATACCAATGGATTACAATTTTTACGGCAGAGAACTTGGGGGTTGATGGTGAGGAAACGGCCGCCATTAACGGGAAGAACTGAGCAGAATGTCCAAAAATTCCCATAAAATATGCGAAGTAACCGCCAAATAACCGTGAGAAACGTCTTTGAAGAAGTCGGCATTGATAGCAAAACAATTCGAACATTTTAACACAAAAATGCGGGCATTAAAAACTTCTCGATAAAATACATTCCTTCAAGACCTTTTAAAAAGACAAGATAATACTAAAAGTTGTGTTACTACTGGTCCGAGTCAGGGGTTAGCGACACGGCCCAGTACTGAAACGTCAATGATCACAATTAAGTGGAAACTTAGCAAAGCCATAAAAATGTCTTCTGTCATAGTCGCCAAGAAGCATGGTGCTTTCAAGGAGTTATTCACCTTGAATGTCCCCTGATTTTCTGCGCAGATTAACTATTGAGAGGGCCTGAAAAATCTCCATGAAAAAGGGAACCGAAAGAGGACAAAAAATGTATGCTAGGGAACCGTAAATACTGTACCACAACAACGCATTCGCACACACCGTTTTCAGTTGAATGCTTAAAACATATCTGAGAATTCAAGAAGCATTGAGCACCCATTAATAATTTCCCGTACTCTCCTGATTAGGCCACTTCCGACCTTTTCCAGTGCCCATATCTACAGAAATCTTTAAAATGAATGCGTTTTGCTGATGTTAATCATCTCTGGAGCTCTGAAGGAAATCCCACAAAACTACTCCCAAAAATGCTTTGAAGGGTGGAAAATACGATAAAATTTATCAGATACTCCCAAGGGAAACACTTCGAAGGAAGCGGCAGTGGAGATTGGACAAAAAACTACCCAGAGGCAGTACCACCACTATCGGTTCCCGGTGACAGAACTTAATTCGCAGTGTCGTAAAGAGGAACTGCGGCAAAAATCAGGGTACCTCTGACAACAATTTCGGGGGCCCTTCAGATAACAAAAAAAGCGCTGGAATACTTGGTCTGAGAAACGCTTCAGCGCGGGCAAAAAATTTCACTCAACTAAAATTCGAATATGTAACCGCCCCACTCTGGTTATTCAAGCAAGTCAAAGAGCGGATGCACGGTGGCAAATCCACTCAGACGAAAAACAACGGAGACTTTTATTTTTCCTTTGAATCACCCCGAAATATTCGAATTTAGAATTTCTGGGTGCCCCACGGATTCGAATGGGAAAAGCAAAACCTCAAGAGGACTTGAAAAAGAAACTTTGACGAAGGAAAAACGGTTCATTTGTCGGAAGAGGCGGCCACGGCCATAGGGGCGTAACACGCAAGGACACGCTCGAAAGAACGGAAATTATGTTTCCAAATCTCCAGGCAGCCGCTAAGCTATGGACTCCGGATACAGGAGGAGGGAAAGAGGGTGGTCCAAAACCAAGGACCCCTGAAATCTCCCTGGGGTCGACACGGGCAGAGCCTCTTCATCACAGCGTGCTTATTAAATGAGGATAGGGGCGCGAGGACAGATTGTGAATTAAGACGTCCACCCTCGTCCAAAAATCAACGTTCCATCGTGTTGGATTGCCTACGAAAGGATTGAATGCGAGGTGAACAATTTTCACCCAATTTGAAAACATCGACATGAATAACAGTGTCCAAGCACTCATTCCATATAGGCTAAGAGTTTATAAGTATCGATGGTTTAACTAAGCATAGGTAATAACAAAATTATATTATATTTAAAGGTAGAGAATTCACGGTACCGGAGATGACTCCTGACGTGAATGATCCAAGTTCGTACAGAAAGGCATTATAAATAATGTAAGTTGGGAGAGAGCATATGCATCAAAATAGACGCTATGAATATGTGAGGGCAATGAATGAGAAATCAGAAGAAAAGACTACATCTGGAAGGTCAAGGATAAGCACTCATTTAAATAGAATAAATTAAGACGGCAAAACGTGAGAAAGTGGTATTATATGCAGCAAAAAAATAGTATGCAATTTACGGAAGAACGGAGGGATTCAGTTAGCAATCTTTTGATTGAAAAACAACGATGCTCTCCTTGCGTCTATTACATGCAGGCGGCATTCTTAATCGAATCAAAGGCACGTGCAACACGAGGCCTCCTGGAGACGAAGCCTGAAAGTGACGGCCAGCGAAATAATTTCGTGCCCCAGAATTTCAAAGGTTCACTCAGCAGGTGGGGGGGCCATATGCCCGCTCGTTTTCCATCTGCTACCGGATAAGTCCCAAGGCCTGAGGAAAATATATCACAGGAATGTCAACGCTTGCTGATCAGTTAAAACCGCACTCTTTCCAACTTAAAAGGCACATTAGTGATGTGCTTCAACGAGTTATAGATTATTTAATTGAGATGTATTCCTGTAACCACTACATGATTACAATTTTAGCGTTTATTGATGCATTTGTTAATCTCTGAGAGAAACTAATACTAAAAACTAAGGTATATATTAACAATGATATTTAAAAGTTAACATAGTTAACTGATTATGTACCCGAGGTACCCCGAAAAACCTAGCTTCACATGACTTTCCACGACGACATTCAGGTAGGGTCACCACAACACTTACTCCACTACATGATGCCTCCTTAAACATACACACAGAGGAAGATTTCACTTGGACTTATTGACATATTACTCAGAATTATCAAACTAAATGGTTAAAACGGCTAAGTAAGTACAAAAGCACTAATGGAGACAAAAGTTAAAGCCTGAAAAACGACACTAAACCTCCGATACAAGGTTTCTACACATCTGCGTCCTTCTACCTTAATCTTCTTTAGACTCGAAAATATTTTAATAAAAGCAACTTTACACGAAGGTCATAGGACACTTCACTGCTATGATTAGGAGGCTGTTAAAACTACAATCAGACTTCCAGAGAACGTCAAATTTACATTCAAACAAATAAGTTACAACGAAGTTCCCCTAATTGAAGATACATCTCTCCCACCCCAATAAGCATCTTGACTGCATGACTATGTGCTTCTTAGTGATAAGAAACCATTCAAAGTACAAACTTTCTGCAATAAATACACCCATGGAGTATTCTTCAAAAACTCCACTGCCCCAAATCTCACATTTTAAAGATATTTTAACGAATTTCCAAGACAACATTTTCGGTTTTCCGATCAATATGCTGCTCTCGTTGTGAGCACGAAACTCGAAAAAACATTAATATTTGATGCGACGACATCTTTTCATCGAATTCCCACCATTAGCGTTGCCTATGTTATGTGCCTATGGTGTTATGATGTCGATTTTTCCGTACACATTTTTTAACTATAGATTTGTCCGTGTATTGACCACACTTTATTTCTTGGCTTTTACTTATCTTTTCCTATTCCACGCATATCACGCTTTTCCACAAATTTTCAACCCCTCTCCCTCTCTGTCACGTCACACCTTCCCCTTCGCCCCAATAAAATTTTCCCTCAGGTTTTTACGATCATGGTGTCGAAAAATCAATAATGTTACCAGAACAGTCAATTATCAGCACTTCAACGCGCTGAAATACGAATTCTCCTGCTGTCTGTGGTGCTTATGGCACCAAATTTGGGTGGTTTCCGTATGACGTCGCATTTACTGCAATCCCTTCTTGCACCAGGTTCCCTCTTCATTCCACTGTTTTTAATAATAAACTCCGAAATAACGGAAATTGAAAGATAGACACCATCCGATCCCATCCGACACCAGGGGTCGGGACGGGTGCCAAGGATTCTTACCCTAGTTTCCTCCACCTAGGCACCAACCCTGCCACTTAAAATTCCAACTTTTTAAAACATATAATTTTCCTGTTGAACAAAACAAACTATTTCCTATGTTACGAACACGAACTACAATCATGCAACGGAAGGGGACAGTCACGCATGCAAAATCTCCTATCTTTGGTCAGGCCGCGGGCTCAACCGTTGGTCGAGGCGAAATGGGACTAGACCAGTCGCTCAGAACGGATAGCCCCCGCCAGCCAGGAAGACTCTCCCATCAGCTCACCTGTGAAAAGGGAGAAAAGAAAGAGAATGGAATGAGGTCAAATGAACGAACACTTAACGGACGACAGCATTTTTTATTCGCTAAACGTTGAAAAAGCCCTGGATCCATTTTTTTCCAAATAACAACATTGAGACACGGGGAAGAAGTTGGCACTAGTGTAAAGGTATCAGCACAAACTCTTGATTTTTAACTATTAAATGTGATAAATTCGTTTTGCAAAAGCATTTTTAAATAAATTAGAGCGAATTCCACATGCCTGGTGAGTACATGCATGGACGAAGACAATTCTTTGAATTTTTCGTGCAACAAAAGTTGTTTCCAATATATCCCCACAAAACTTGTAATTTCGATTGTAGTCCTTCTTAAGGCATTTAATATCAAAATAAAGGTCAACGACGAGCGCTAATTTAAAAGAAATATGGGATCCTTATGATACATCTTATGCCATATCTAAATGAACATGGAGATGCAGAAGTGGCATTAAAGCAGAAAAATTACATCTACCATTGTGTGATGTTGGTTACATTTAAAACAATTTAATTACTGAATTGAACAACAAGGAAACCCACCAAGCTATACATATTCCAGAATCGCTCAGTTTACCCTAGATCCGCCTCACTTTGATCTACGAGTTGTTTTTAATGAGACTCGAAACGTAACAGAAGTAAGAGGACCTACATAAAAAGTTCGCTGATATCGTTATAGATTCCAATATCTATGTTATTAGATAAATAACTATTAACTTTAATGCTCAATTTTATCTAAACTAAAATCCTGATAAAAAACTAATATATAATATTATTCAAATGAGACTAAAATTATATAGATAGGTAAAGCAAAATCTTAGGTACGCCATTGTCTGCTTCATCAATGAAAATAAAATAACATGCAATCTAAAGCGAACACACCGGTTTTTTTGAGAATTGACATGGATTAAAGCTTTCAAGTTTTCGCTAATTTTAAGCCAGCGAACGCGATCTCTTACGGCTACGGCGCCAACGATACGAAATGTCGACAAAAAAAACTGACGCTACTTATGCGCTGACCTTACGCGTCGAGTGTTTCGGAACCAGGGTTTGAAGTCGAGAGGGAATAAACGATAAGAAGACAAAACAAGGAAATGTTTACGACTGTAATAGACAACACCTACAACTACTAAAATAACGACATTTTGCGATGTCTTCACAAGACGACGCAATTGCCATTTTGTGCCACCTAAAGATAAGGGAACATAATGGAACCAGTAAGGTAATGCTCAATCAACTGGTTTGATAACTAGATACACAGCTAATTCACAGTTTTCACGGTTGAGTGACCATCCTGACCCCCGCATCGTATCAACCCCTGGGGGGAGGCACGCCGCAGGTTGAGAAACCCGTTTCTCAGAGCATGAAATGTTAAAATTCATTCTTCCTTGGAAAAGAGATGCGGCCACAGCTCCTCGCTTTTCCCTTTCCACTGACCCCTTCGACCCGGGCGCGGTAAATAAATGCAATAGATCGGCCGGGAAATATGCTAAACACCGGATGGGCACGGCGATTCCTTCGTGGAGGGGGCGACGGTCGCATAAGCAAGCAGCCGCGTCGAAAGCAGAGATTACGGGATTAGGAAGCAGAATGTGGAATACTCCCCGAGGCGGAGAAGACGACGCCCCAGCATATTGCCCTCCAAACACCCTCCCGCCCGCCACCTATTTGTGAAGACGGGCGAAACGATAAGAGTTCTCTCTTTCCCTCTACAGAAAGGCAAACTTTTCCTGTTTATAAAGGTTTCCCCGTCCAAAGAAAATGAAATGGGTGAGGTCAGCAGACGAGGTCGTGGTGAGAGTCAAAGAACATCATAGCACGTGGCAAAGGAGGTAAAGGGTATGACTTGCACACGAGTGGTGACCGCAACTTTTCCCCGGCAGTGGATGAATTGGAACTCTAGCACAGCCCCTTTCCATTGGAGTTTATCAAAAATTAGTGATACAGATGTACATGCTTGTTTTTAATCATCAATGATATCGGAACACGACACCAGTTTAAAAAACAAAAATATTTTGTCAAATTGATAAAATACTCAACACACCACGGCGCATGTATCTAAGATAAAAATTGATGTCTCAGTAAGATGAATAAGAAACCACCTTTAAATGATATTAACACGGCCTCATTTCACTGGAAACGGAAATAAATTCATTATTCGAACAAATCTTGGGCATTAATGAGAAGAATTTTACAAAGTGCCAAGAGTCCATAAGGACTTCAGGATGAAAGTTTTTTCAGTATCTTATATGTACAAAATCTGTGAATTGCTTTAAAAGTTATACAGTTGATGGTATCGGCCGTTACTTGGTGGAAACGATTCATCACAAAAGACAAAGCAACTTCATTTTTCCACGAACTTTATTTGGCACCACCCGGGTTTCGAAATTCATGTCACCAGTCACCTGAGGATGACTTAAATGTCGAAACCCGGGTTGACCCAAACAAAGTTTGTGGAAAAATGAAGTTGTTTTGTCTTTTGTGCTTTCACCTATTAACTCAAATCTGATTTTTTTTTGCATTGGTACGGAATAGGAGATATGACAGAGTAGGTGGTACGCTAAAGAGTATTAAGAAGAAATTAAATAGAAAGTAGAATGAAGCTAAATATATATACTATATGCTTATAATAAATCTTTCCATTACAGTCATGCTACCTCGTATTGTTTTTTTTATTTATTGAATTAGCTATATGCATATGGCTTACACTTAATGTAAAATGAGCTCAATTCAGACGTCGTTACCATCCAACTTGTAGCTTTTTTGAAATTTACTTTAAATAAAAAATACACGATGAAAGGTGCGTTTGGAGGGAAAGAGGATAGGGGACACATTAAGGCATTTCACCGATCCCTCCGTACGCTGAGACACCGTACCCCGACCTCGCTCTGGTCGCATTGTCTACTGAGCCGTACCTAATTACGATTACGTATCTGCGCGTAAGGCGCTTGCTCGAGGGATTCAAACCTCGGAACAGTTCGGGAAGAGCGGAAAAAGACGAAGCGATTGCTGTCCTCATGAAGGACGTCCACCGCTGGTTCACACACAAAATGCCCCCTGAGCTGACCTGCTCCCAGGATCGTGGTCCGCTCCCGCGGTGGAATCTACGTGTAGAATGCACCGACGTCTCGCGCCCGTGAACCGAGAAATATTTCGACTTATGACATCGACGGCAGCCTGTCCTCCACTTCATACTCAACTCAGAATATAGGGTAGCTTTATCTGGCAAATATTTCTTTTAGGATCAAATTGCCTTTATTAGGTACTTCGTCAAACATTCTAGGGGGAGTAAAATTTCGGGTGTCCTTTCCTAATTGTCCTAAAATTTCGGCATAGTCTGCATTAGCCTAATCAGACCCCTCCTACGCCACTTCTTTGGTACGATGGATATCTATTGTAGATTAAGATCTTAATCAACAGTCCGGTTAGAAAGGCGAACTTCGTCTCACACTCGAAATAATCCGTAAATTAAAAAAAAATTCCTCTGAACCCGAGCGGAAACGACAGACACGCTTTCTCCAAGGACGGATCACAGTCGGTCCACGAACTTATCCCTGGAAACCTCGTCGAATTGGCTTGAATTGCACCGCCCACCATGGCCAAATGAGGCTGGACCAAAGCATGATCCTCGGTGGCGTCTCGGGAATGAAGTTGGGGAATGCCATTTTAATGGGATAGCGGGCTGGCACCTGCTAATGGTCCAAGGGCGCCAGCGGGTGCAATTTCACTCGGGCACCTCGAGGCGCCTCGGCGACCTTGACCCATTTGATTCATAGGAGACGCTAATGTGTTCAAAGAAACCTCCGAAGCAGTAAGAGGAAAGCGGCACCACCGGGCTGCATGCCACGCAGCGAAGAGCCCTCCTCAGGTGGAGCCTCCGTACCCCTAGGCTGGGAACGTACATGGCCGGTATCCTTCAGCGGAGGATTTTGCACCACACGAGACGCTCTAAATATCCCCACCAAAACATTCGGCGGTGACCACAGAGATATTTCGTTCGCGAATGCAACAAAAGTCAAGCAGTCGCCCGATTCGCCAGAATCTGATGTGGAAGAGCGGGTGGCCCGACACGATCATAAAAAATCGGATCGAGGCAAATACTTTGGACATTTTCCCTCGACGGGAGGAGCAAACTTTGGCGTAACATTTAACCTCAATTCGTAAAAATGATCATCGGATATTTCATCCACCCGACTTTGGTTTCTTTCGTAAAGTTTACATGACATAATCACTGCGTGAGCTTGCATCATCGTATTTGGAAGTGAATATGTGATATACGTATGTGAGAGCCACAAAAACGTTACTCCAAGTCAATGTCGCACTCAAGTCAGGGCGCATTAAGGCCGGAAACCCCCTTAAATTGCAGCTAAAAACATTTGCATGCATAAGTTGCACTTGACGAGTGTTTGTAGAGGAGTGTTTGCAGGGATTGGTACGGGTACCTAGGTACCGAGAAATACCTATGATTCTTGCTCCATGGTTCATACCCGAGGCACTTGCACCGAGATATCAATACTTCGTTTTCTTTCCCTCGGTGCCATCCGCTAATACATATTATAATGTCAATCAAAGGCAGGGGTTGGTACCGGCATATAGGTAACGAGAAAACCTAGGATAACTTGAGATATCACCGAAGTACCGGCACCTGTGATTTATTTCTCTAAGTTCTGATAACAAGGTACTGGTACCAAGAATTTGTAGCCTAGTCACTCGAACCAAGGTACTCGAGGTAAAATCAACTCGAGGTAAAATCTGAAATGTTGCTACAAAATTAAAACGCACAGAATTATTACGCTGGCAAATATTAATGACCGACATATTTGAAATTTTCCACAAGTTGAAAGGTTTAAGACCACGTTAAATAAATCATTCAACTAAAAGGGAATTGTAATTATTTTTGTCATTAATATGCTCCAATCCAACCAATTCACACGTGAAACTACACAATTCGCTGACAAATAATACTGCATTAAATTCAGTCGGCAAGTACAAACATGTTCATATCTAATGTACAACCCAGGCATAAAAGAGAAGAGTAAGCAACTGGGTATGTATGAGTCTGATTTTACAGTATTTAAAAATGAATTCGCGCCCAACACTAGGCGGACTTGGACTTTTCTCCACATTTGAAACTACGAAATGTACTTGTTTAATAAATATGAGGGAGATCCAAAAAATAGGTGCGCCTTGCACATTGATTCCGCTCCCTCCGGTGCGACTTACAATTAGATTTCAGAGCCGACGGAATGAGGTGCCCAAGACATTAAAAGGCTTAGATAGACATACGTTGTGTGCGCAAACTAGAAGAGCAGCTAGAGGAGTTCAGGAACGGTCTTAGATGAAGGTGTGCAAAGCGCTAGGGACATTAGAAGATGCATTGCGTTAAGTGAAGGATCATTTACGAAGAGAAGGGAGTTGATGACAATGACGTTGAGTAAAGACGTATATCAAAGAGTATTGAAAACCAAGGATCGTAGTATTGTATTTGGTCGCTAGACTAAGGGAAAGGCGTAAGTAGGGTTTGGAGGCTTTTGAGGTAATAACGTGTAGTAGGATGGAAAAAGTGAAATGGACGGAGAGAAAAACAAACTAAGACGTTCTAGGTTTTTCAGGAGAAAAAAGAAATTTGATGAGCAAATTCAAAGGCGGTAGGAAAAGTGGACGCAGCAGGAGGTATAGAGTGGCAATGAATTTTTAAAGACTGATGAGAGAGGAGAACGTTGGGTTAGCGGGATAGAGAGGTGGGAATATTAGGAATATGGGACTGAATGAAGGCGGGCGAAAATGAAGAATGGCTTGTTATAGTGAAGGATGGTACCGTGTTTTGTCGTTTTATCCGTATAGCATTGGTGTCCATCGAAAACCTACCCCAACCGGTAGACTACCATTAATTATAGTGATCATACTCCGGAATTTTACCTTAACAGGAGGGGCATCAATCCAAATTTATATCGCCGGATGCTAGTTCCCGAGAAGAGCTGCGAAATTAGCGCATCGAAAATGTTTTGTGGCCTATATGACTGAACAGGGTGGGGAAGTCCGAATTGGATAAATTCCAACAACGAGGTAGCCCCCTTTTCACCACGCCCAAATCTATACAAAACCACATTACTCACCGGGTAAGGTCGGAACGGTGTGGCGCCCGATATGGGTGAGGTTGGTAAGTTTTGAGGACGGAAGTGCAGAACAGGAAGGTGGAAAGTGAGAGATAAGCGGAGAGCTGAAGAGGGGGCGGGGGAAGGGGTGTCCAATAAGGGAGGAGGGTGATAAGAAGGTGATTGGACTCCGAACAAAAAGGCACACCGGGCAGAGGAGTGAACGCTCAGAGCAGTAACACCCGCTTCAAAATTGTTTGCGTCCCCCGGTCAGCAACATTTTTAACCTTCACTTGGGTTGCGTGGGTAGCTTAACTGGACGAAGCACTCGTCCCGAAGTCAGGGTTCGAGTCCCAGTTCAGATGATATTTTTGCATTGTGAATTTTTTCACACATGTATATGCAACAGGGGGCGGGGTATTCCAGTGGATAGAGAGCTGAGCTGGTAACCGGAGGGCCCGGGTTCGATTCTGGGTTATGCCCCAGGGCACCCTCAACTTCACCCAAGCTGTGTACCATTTTTCGGGTACCAGGTCAGCCTGGGAAA
>LYUA01003080.1:20904-34952 GCA_002093875.1 Calopteryx splendens
GTGAGGTCTACCCTCACCTACCAAACCGACCTTCGGGTTGATTACTGTGATTTGTTATATTTGACAGCGGGGGACTCCGCATCAGTTACTGTTAATTTCTTTTAAAATTAATAAAATAGCGCGATAAAAAATGGCGTACGCCGAAAAGGAACGAGTTCCTCCACTACAGCGTGACCATGACGAATCGAATCGACCCATACTCCAAGGAAAGTCGACGCGCGGAGAAAAGCCCTAGTATTTCGTACGCAGTGAACCTGATTCTTCCTATGCTTGATTCCATTTCCCATTTATATCCAGGTCTCCACGAACTACAATGCCGTCCGAGGGAAAACATCGGTCACGTGCGCGCAGAAAGATGCAGACGACCCAGGGAATAGGTATGTGAAAAGGAAACAGGAGAAATCCCCTGCATTTAGGCCGGCCTACCCACGGTCTCAACTCCCTCCGCTCGCAATACAACAGAAACCATAAAAAACGGCTTGCCTACGTAGCACATGGGGAGGGGGAACCCTGCAAAAAAGTCGATACGAATGAAGTGAATAAGTCAGAAATGAGACACACAAATGGTTGGGAAAAACAAACAGCTAAGTGGATACAGAGAGACGGTTACGATTAAACCTTGCTTTTTTCTTAAATGTGAGAACACAACTTAGCGCCGACCACCGTAGAGATTTGATATTTATTCATCCACAATACAAAATCGTAATAAGACGACTCACAGTACACGTGAAGCAACCCGAGTGTACCCAAGTATTTAAGGTCCAATACCTTTAAGATTTTGGAAATTTTCGCGGGTAAGATTCCAGTCAAAATTTTTCGCTGAGTTATTTCGCCTTTAAACACGAGAGCACTTGTTGGGGCTACAGTAAGAGACCACAAGAATTATCTCACCTTCCGACGTGTAGGTATTTATACATCTGCAGATATTTACCTTCCGCATCCAAAGAGTCGGGGGAGAGGGACAAGCTACTCAAAAAAAAAGCTGGGCGATATGATTTGCCGCGGTATATCTCCAATACCGTCGTCTCTAATACGAGAAACTCTCCGCAGCATTAGCGACAAAATTATTTAAAAAGAAGAGACGGATCAATAGATAATAATCTGGAACACCATTTGAAAGAAATTTAATATTGAAGAATGCTTTAGAATTCCGTGTCGTGAACATCTTATGAACATTCTACTTTCGTTAAATCAATCAAATGGCATTGTGGAATCCTCACATTCACGGATTTTCAGAATATCATGTTATTTTAAAGAGTTTCCCTGAAATACTACTTTTCCAGCTTGCAGCATATTTCAATTCGCATTGGGAAAGGAAAAGTGGGGGAGGGGGTGGAGGGAGGGAGATATTATGCCGCCAAAAGCAACCTAAGTCGCATTTTGCGATAACTCGGCAGCCTTTTTTTTATGCACAAGTGAAAAGTCTGCTCTCCTTTGCGTCACACTAAGGGCGATAAGGAGACGGAAAGTGGTATGGGGAAGAGACGAAGGGGAAAGGGTGAAGGGAGTCCCTCAGTTTTTATGTTTATTTCAGCCCCAGAACTTCCTCCTGTCGAGTCGTTGACACGCAAAAAGTGGGAATAGCCGGAAATGAATACACCGTGCGACACTTGTCCGCATTCCACATTTATGGGAATCTTTAAACTAAGAGTAGAGAAAATTTTATATTAAAGTTACTTAATTTAGCACTAATAACGTGAAGGTGAAGTGTCACTGGATAGCTAATAGACGCTTTCTTCCAGATACATGTAGACTCAAAAGCCTTCTCATTCCCTCGTGAGAAACTAATAATCGAGGGATTTAGCATTTTGGATAAGATTTCTTATGACTTCACCCGAATTCTCTAATCATTCCAGCGTCCAGAATCCTAACATTAGGAATTCAGGATCAACTGTTAGCAAGCTTCCTGTAACTATTGGCCTACTTTGCTATCTACATCTTTCTAACTTCTTCACTCAAGAACCCTCTCTTCCTAAGTAACTTAAGTTTTCCATTTGTTCCATTCTTTCTGGTTTTTAAATTGACCCTGAATTGGTTCTCATCATTAGAATATATTTTGTTCAATTACGATAATACCTGGGGTGCATTGCTCCATTACCTTTTCCATACAGCTCAAAATCCTCGTCATATCTAGGTAGCGACGTCATTCAATATGTCAAAATTCCAAAGATAAATTCGCCTAAAATCAAATAATTCCTAAATCAATTCCAAAATCCGTCTCGGCTCCGTCATTAGCGACATAAATAACAAGATGACCGTGTTTCACCGTTTACTTTTATTCCTGGTTTTTTGAAATATTTATCATTTATGTTTTTCTCGATATAAAAATCCAAGATCTTTGACGATGAATATTATTATACTAATATAATAACATATATTTCAGTCGAAGTCTTTTTTGTTTGCTCCTTTTGCACTGCTTCCTAGTTTCATCACTACTAGGTACGCAGAAAAACTAGGAAATCTTTCGTTACCCTCTCGAGAAAAACATGGTGAGGTAATTAGGCAGGATTCAATGTGAGGATGAGTTTTGTCATGCTCTGGGCCATGGCGACTCCCAGCTCCATCGTCAAAAATAACAGTCGATAGTGAATGAGTTGCGGATAACAGAAGCGGGAGCCATATTCGTCAAACAGGAAGAGTTGCCAAGAGCAGGACCGGGTCATTCACCGTCCTAATGAGGCGTGCTCGGTACCTATTAATTCGGTTCACTACTATCAAAATGTTTTAAACCCCTGGGCGGTTACAGGGGTCAAATCCTTAAATCCTGCTCAACGGTTACTTCATTACCATTACTTCTTTGGTATGACTCGTCCAAATGTAATTGAGTCAAGCCAAACCAGATTTATAACACTTTATATCTTCTCTAAAATAAATTATCGCCCAACACAGTATAAGCTTGTAACATCAAATAAAACAATGCACGACCTCACTCCTAACTATAATACCGTGGTATTATAGATTTTTCCAACCTCCGCCACATGAATGATGACAGATTACACAAAATTCTTTATATCTTTCGAAAGAGACATTAGATAAGCAGATTAATTGAAGAAGTAACGTAAAGTAAATGCAAATATAAGAACAAAACTGTTAATAACTATAATAACAAAAGCTCTAATTACGGAGTATTAAACATAAAATCAATTGAATGTCAATGAAAACGAAATTTACCACTGTAATGCTGCAAACCCTACATTAAATTCATAAAAACATCATTTTATCGTGGGTGTTATGAATTTGCATTGATAGACTTCGTATGGCTGCAGAAATACTTCCTTGGGCACAAAAAACGTTCGACGAGAAGGCACTCGTTGAATTCGCTCGCTTTGTTCAGCATGTTGGTAGCACACTGACGCTAATGGGACCCAATCCCCGTTACGCCGTCGAGTCAGCGGGCAGTGCAAACGGAGGAAGGCCCCACTAAAGGAGACCATTGACCACTCAGGCCCCAGGAGACTAGAAACTGCAAATGAAACGCGATTCCAACCGAATCTCATCCCAACTAATGAATTTCTCGCGAAAAAACAGCGTGGAGTATTACAAATACATTCGCAGTGGCCACTGACAAGTATGAAATTGTACATTTATATCCAACGATATCTGTGGTATGCTTTTCTACGGTAGTGAATAGTGAATAGCTATTAACTATATATGTGACTCTAGATAGTAGCTGGCATGGACATTAACAGCAGCAGAAAAGAGAATATTGAAAGCATTGGAATGAGGCGCTATGGGAGAATGATGATCAAATGGACGGATCGAATAGTTAGCGAAGGGTTTCTTAGAAGAAGTCCTCCAATTGACAACCCTGAAAAGAAGGCATACCCTTAACAGAAACATTATGAGGTAAGATGACGCTTGAAGAATTGAGTGGAGAGCTTCGTTAAACCAACCGCAGAATTGATAACCACTTATGTTGATAATTCCATTAATATTTTTGTGGTAAATGGGTTCAACACTAGGGCTATTTTCGTAGTTGGCACCCTTAAAACTCTGCACTTAAAGAAATTGAGAATTTTTCGCATTTGTCTTAATATTTTTAGCATTTAAACCTTTCATTATGATGACATTTCAAGAAATTTGAACTGGGGTCGTATGGCTACGCATTATAACAGGAAAAAAAAGACAAACCAATCAGAGGCAGTCAGTAATAAAGTAAGCGAACAAGAATAAATAATAAAAGCCAAACCAGGAAGAAGGAGGGCATTCATTAAAATTTTTAAGTAAAAGTCCAAATGAGTGGAGGAATTTCGCTTGCAAGATTAAGAAAACGCAATAATGGAGCTAGCAGATGAGAAGTAAAAAACTAAAATAAGTAGACGGATGCAGGCGTAAGGGCTTTCCACTATTCCCAGAAATCTGAGCATGGTACCAATACCAACCCCCGGAGCAAACTAATGACATTCATTTTACCACAGCTAAGAGACTTGATACGTTAGGAGCAAAATGAAAGGGAGTAGATTAGATGAGATGAAAACATGAATGCGAAATACGAAGAACGATGCAAACAGAAAGGTGAGACACAGTGACCACTGAGGAATTCCTGGTGGAGGTTGGACAGAGAATCACGTGGAAGGCACTGATAAAATAGGAAGGGAATCAGATACATGTTTTAAAGCACATCTCTTTACAGAAGGCGACATTAGAAGTGATCATCGAAGGGCAGAGCCACAGGGAAAAGCCCCAAGGACAAAGTACTTGAAAGATCTGTTGGAAAAAACTGATGAAAATAAACACGAAAAAACAGTGTTATTAGAGATCAATGGAGAGCTACTACGAGGCATTCCAAGGACAAAAATCATTTGCGATTAAGATAACGCCGATGAAGTCAAGCCAATAAAATGAAAAAGCATAAGATAAATAGGTGGAATTTGCGTATTAAATGCAACCTTTGAAAAAGAGACAAACTTCAGCAATCAAATTTTAATTGCAAGTCAGAAGTGAAGTAATCGAAGCATTCGTGAGGATCGCGGTACTCAAAATTTACTCGGGAGCTCTCGCCATCGGTAATTTTTCTTCCACAGGCGTTTCACGGGGGCATTGCGCTACTGCCAACCTGACATTTGAAAGAATACTGGTAGCGAGCGCTTCCATGCGGGCAGGATGGAAAGGCATCGGGGGAGCGAGTTGGATGGGGGCGCTAAGGGGACGGTGAGGGATGAAGAAGTGGACGGTTTACGGGGAGGAGATGAGGCCGAGTGGGAAGGACAATGGACGATCGAAACGCGCTGGCGGAGAGAATTGCACGCGATGAGTGCTCCTCCCGTGGCTCAGAGCCGCGGCTCCAGTCCCCGAGGGCGGAATTTGACTCATCCGTCAGCAGGCGAAAAAAATTGAAGAGGGGAGAAGAGCGATTAGGTGGGGCGGGATAACAAAGGGTCGCCATGATTACGCACGGGGAGCGTGGCAGCCCACGCCTCCTTGCACTCACTCTGCCACCTTACGCGCGCTTCGTGACCCGAATACGAGGGTGACAAAATTAGACCGTCATTTCCCTCCCGCTTCCCCACGGACTGGTCGAACACACTGTCGCGTATTTGGGAGCACAGACAGCCCTCGACTGGGCGAACGTACGCCATGTTAACGGGTTCCCGAAAACTGAATCGATCGAGGTAATGTTCGACAAGACGTAGCCTTCCCCAACGAAGTAGCGGGGGGCTGACTAAGCTATTATCCCCTTCCTCGAAATCATACTCCCACACAAATAGTTGACTAGAGATCTAGTAGAATTGTCAACCGTGCTTCTAAAAATACTAGCAAAAAATGAAGTACCAATTAAACCAATAAAAAATTAAAGCATTTAGACGGGAGAAACTTCTTGGAATGAAAGCTTGGCACTTGGCAAGAAAGAGTCAAGCGTTAGCTCCCTCTCCCCCGAGAATCGACTACGCCTCGGGCATCCACTATTTCGGGTAATTTTTTTATTGGTAATCTACCGGTTAAGGTAGGTTTCTGATGGACACACNNNNTTTTTTTATTGGTAATCTACCGGTTAAGGTAGGTTTCTGATGGACACACTCCTAAGAAACCCTTTCTTCACTTCTGCATACTTCCTGCCTCCCTTCGTTCCATATTTCGGGTAATATCGAATAAAATAACCAGGGAAATTAAAAGACATACAGCTATTCCTATCACTAGTATCCCAGTTACAAATTGGTACAAACCCTAGATACCGCCACCTAAGTACCTGTACCTAAGGTATGATTTCTAAGTACCAGATCATCGGTACCAGCATATAGCTCAAAAATCCTGGCTATTGGTTCGTGGAGTAATAATCCTAAGCTTTAATGGGTCCCTAGACACTGATGCAAACCTCTGCTCGCACATATTGCATATATACGATATTGCAAAATAACTACGAGCGGCCCCCGGAAGGAGTTCATGAGTAATATATAATAAGGGAAAAAAACAAGGGTAAGTATGTACCTTAGCACAAGACCAAAGTACCAAAAGATTATTTTTTCCATATTTTCCAGGCTCGTTCAAGCCCTGATATTTTAAGGGACTGGCAAATTTATAGTGGGGGATCAACTGTAACAATTTGAGGGAGAGGTTGGATTAACAGAGCAAACAGACCATTTGCACAATATTTCCATGTTATACCAAGGTATAAGGCGGTCACAGTTCTGAGAGAAAAACAACAGGAAAACAATCGAGCGCGAAAATAATGTAGCCACATATCACATTGAAAATAAAAATTACATCTAAGTACTCATGTAGGGTCTTTAAATTTACTTCGGGCCTCCCCGCCCCTTATAAGGATGTTGGTTGTTCCAGCACATCCTATCAGGCAAATTTTTTTACCGCTGTGTCTTGTTGTTGTAATTGTGAAAACCTACATTAAAACCATTTAAAATAATTCAGTTTCATTACCTCTTTTAAGTTAAACCAGAACCATTTTTCACAAACTATTTACACAAAGAGTTTGTATTCAAGGCTCCAAATCCGTGTCCACAGCCATATTTTGCGTTTGACCACAGCACTTCCCTGCAGTGTCATTTTCACCATTTCCAGTCACGGAACTTCCTTTATCGAGGACAACTCGAACCCGTTTATTTATGTACCTCTGTGTTAACTCTAGGTGACATTTTCACTTGTAATTTCACTTTTTTATTAGTTTACTTAATAACCGTATCATTTCTTTAGATAAGTATATTCGTATTATCTGAAAAAAGTTAAATGAAACTCTTGGGAGTGCCTAAACGCTCAATTTGGCCAAATTAATCCTACTTTAGCCCGTCAACTATTTCAAGTTGAGCGCTGATTATCGAAATACTTGAGAAGATATCACTCACGTTGCAAAATGAGACTGCATACAAATGTGACAATATCACGGTGTCTCAGAAATTCAGTGCAAGAGGACGACTCGATAGCATAACTGGCTAAATCACTCGACCGGAAATACAATTTAGAGCCCTGGCTTAGGCGAATGAATTTCAAACCCAAAATTCACGCATTTATTTGCACAACAGCGAAGAGACTCTTTTGACATTACTTTTGCGGCCAAACCCGAAATTTTTATGAGACTGCATATTGAGATGCAGCCTTATTCAGATCCCACTAGCATTCGCCTTGATTCGTTTCGTGGGGATGTCCTATCAATTAAAAAAGCTAGTGCTTAGCGTTATGAATATTGCCCTCAAATATTTCGTTAGTATGCGCCTTTCGCTGTCGGCGGGGCGACTTTGGGCCACCCTCGCAGACGAAGAGGTGGGGGGGGTGCGACGAGGGCAACTAGAGTAAACTGGGGCAGCCGCCCGTGGCAAGTAAATAAGAGAGATCGACAGGTATCCACCGCCCCCGATGTGGGCGCCTCCCAGCGATGCGGGCCAGGGAAACCCAAGGACAAAGCCGCTGCCCAATGTACTTTGGCGACGACGGTAACACACTGCACGCCTCGATTTAACGCCAGTAGTGCCGCGAAAAGGATGCCGTCATTCCTTCAGAAGAAGGAAAACGAAATAGTTCTCTAAGCGTAGAAGGGGACGAGGGAATGAGGCAGGAAAAGTGGATCTGGAGTCAGTCTAAAACCTTTACCGGTGTGTAGACTACTACTATAATAAACAGGTACAGATAATTTTCCCCACCGTAAATATTGCGAGAGATGTCTTGCCAAAATTTCAAACTACTATTCCCTTCACAACACTCGAGTCAGGAAGAAGGAATATCTGCTTCGTCCGGAGGACTTGAACCACGTTCCGAAGTTGAAACGGAAGGCGAACGAATAATCGGCGCTTGAATTTTCAGAATACACTTTATTTTCACACGATGGAAAGGATGAAAGAGTAATAATTGTGAAGTCACTGTCTTTGTGATCCACTTACTCAGCTCAATGATATTTCGCCATTCGCCCCGTGATCAAAGGCGGGAACAGTCCACGGTGAAGAGAGACGCAACGTCTTATCAAGCTCTACTGCACAAACCTCAATTCGATTTTTACGCGTGTTACATGTAAGTGGGATATAACTTCATCATGCAAAGCCATGCAATGCAATACCTGGGAGAACTACACTCAAGAAACCATGCACACCTGGATTTCCGTTACGCTGCACGGCCTGACATAAATCATTTGCGAGTGCCTCTGATTTAGTGGACTTCTATTCACTATGCGAAACGCGTCTCCAACTTCTTCCAGGGAATCATCCTTGGGAGCATTGCCGAAACATGGCATGCTTGACAAGACTTAAGGAGGTGGGGGGTATAAAATCAAAGTGTGTTCTCGGGGAGCATGGTATTATGTTCAGCGGCCTATATGAATACAATGCATTGCCAACGGGAGACACGTATCGACGTTTAGGTCATTTATGCCACGTTTTACAACATGAATTCATCCACCGAGCCCTGCAAGGCGTAGCGTAAGGCCGATACCTTCCCCCTCGGGAAAATCTCTCCTCACGCGTCTAAGGGCACGAAGATCAGAAACACACTAAACCACCTCGTTCCCGAATGATTGATTAGACGCAGAGGAGAGGAAATCCAATCGGCAGGATGCTCTCGGAGTTGGCACTGCGTGTCGCTGGATTAAATGGCTTTGGATAGCCGAAGTGGGATCCTACTGCGCGTACTACGTTAGGGTTTGCATCGCATTTCACGACTAGGCACTGCGTTGCGTACAGGAATCCAATCCAGCTGGTGATAACACACTACGTGAATATCCTCGAAGATAGATTTTGACAGACTAAAATTTTTTTTAAATAGGCAAAATCTTTCGATCTCACACCATCACGCCAAGGCGAGTGAATAAGCATGCAGGTTAAACGTTGCACCAGAGTGGTATATAGTTATCTGATATTCGTTGAACTTTTTCCGAGGATGCACCCCATCCAATATAGGTAAAATCCATTCCACATCGATAAAAACAGGATTCCTAACCCACGTCAAACAGTTGAAAGTTAAAGGATATAACATCAAGCTACAATATGTCCTTTTTTTGCAACAAATTACGGCCTGATCACTAAATTCAGAACAAATGGTTGAAAAAAACCAATTAGAGATATCCACGTGAATCGAAAGAATTGAGATAAAAATAGAAAATTATAAAATCATCACAACGAGTTTTGGCAGGATGTGTTTAATACACACAAAATCTTCATTCATGGATACAAATTTGTTTAATTTCTAGAGCCGAAAAGACTGCGTTCGCGGAGGTAACTCGGATATACTTTTTAAGTTGTGTCAGCATTGGTTTATGGAGGCCGAATAATACAGTGTCTAAGGCAATAACTCAAATGTAACACCTAAAACATCTTAACGCTTATTATTTGGAAAGGAATCTCAAGACTCGTTATGGAAGGAGTATGGGATCGGTGAGCGATTGCATCGCATTAACTAGTATAGTTATCGAATTGGAACTTAAACTGACTGATTGTGGTTAGCGACAAAGAAATTTTACACCACTATAATGCAGAAACAACCCAAAAACAAAGAAAATCAAGCTGTTTGGGCAACTATGATACCCACAATGAAAACGCTGTAAGAAAATATCTAATAACTAACAGACCTTTAACAATTTCACGTATGTTTTTACCATTAAAATAAACGCCCATTTTTTTGATGATCGTTATCTTTGATGATGATCTTTTTTTGATGATGTTATTTTTGTTTTATAGCTATAGCTTTCCTGTGCGTATGTACACAATGCTACGTTTTGAAAACCCGAATTTTCTAAAGTTAATATCCTACTTTATCACGTAGGCGTAGGTAGAAACTTCGGGCGAAAATATTGCTCACTGGTGACACGTAATGCTGTCCTTTTATTAGAACAAATCGATTTTTCTGTCTCGCTCTGCTGGGAAAGAAATTCTATCAGCATATTAATGTTGTTTACATAAACAAATTACAAATGTAAGTGAATGTAATACATTGTTTAGCGTATATTCCAAAGGTAACCATTTGGTAAATTTTGCATGATGTTTATGAAAACTAAATGATATCTACTTCAAATGCCGATATAGAAAGATAATCTTTTAAGTATATGTATAACCCCTTACGTATTACACAAGCATGTATGCATTAACATAAGAAAATAAATGATTTTAGTCATACGCCACAACATGGAGACGTAAAATCACGCAAGCTTTTAAGAGATGATGTGATGGCGAGTTAAATTCATCTCGAACAAAATCTGAAAACGTGAACGTTTTATGCAAAAGATGAGAAATGTCCGACAGCACACTTGATCAACACGGTAATTTTAGAAAAATTATCGCAAAAACATTCGGCTCCAAATTGACCCTCGAGTAAAACCCCCTGGCAACGGTCGAAGATATGACCGCACCGCCGCGCCGTGGTCCGCACGGGCGGAGGGCATTCCAATCGGGACCAAACGGCTAACTTGAGAGAGTTGACACATTCTCATCAGGCACGCGGCGCGGACAGCGGCTAACCGACGGAAACGACCTTCGATGGTCACGCTTAAAAAGCTTGAATGGCGCGCAATGGCCGCTCGTGTTTGTGTGAGTTTATGCTGACCTCAATAAGCTGTGGAGCACATTCTTTATCGCCAATGGAGACTAGGGGAGGGGGGGGGAGGGTTGGAAAAAAAACACTTTTGTTTAACTCAACCCTCTCCCTTCTCGCTCTCACCCGGTTTTTATTTTATCGCGGAGCACTTTTTTCCAGTGGCGTGATCGGAGAGGGTGGGAGGAGCGAAAGGGGAAAGTCGGAGATGGAGGATGAGGACGCACGAGAATTAATATGCATATATTGAGTGGAAGGAGGCAGACGCGGTTGCCACAACAAAAGCGACAAAAAAAGCCGCATGGATCGACCTGGGTGCGAAGCAGCGAGGTGGACTCAAATCGTGGACACAAATGATTACTACTGCCTACTACTGTTAATCGTAATTAGAGGAAGAAAACGCTCTCCTTTTCATTTCCACCCACAGCGCCTTCGAACTCCAACCGGTCGTTTGGAAGATATGGGAATGGTAAAGATTCACGCTTTAAATCTATTTTTAGTGGTGATTTGACTCCTCCGGCATAACGAAATTACATTATAAAAATCCACCACCATTGTGAGGAGATAAACGACTGAAAAGGCAACGTTTCTCGTCCCGAATGCTTTGCCCAACAGCTCAACTACAATACCCATTTATCTTATAATTGCATCTATAATTATAGATTTTTAATGTTACTAAAACTTTTCGTTAATTTCAAATCCATTCAAAAAATTCATTACCAGTCACAGTTATACCAAATCTTTATAAGAAACGAAACAGACTGGTGTAGGTTCCCATAGCTGGGGTTAGAAAGGCATAGGCAGATTCGACTTTTTTCTGACTATATATGCATCCCTTACGTTTGACTTCACTATTTCCTCTCATATAATCACAGTAATCAACCCGAAGGTCTGCTTGGTAGGTGAGGGTGGAGCTCATCCAGTACTAAGCCCAAAGTCGTGTGAAATTCGCACTCATCAGGGTAATAAGTGTGGCTTTCCGTATTCCCTGTACCGCCTGTGATTTCCCAGGGTGGGCTGGCACCCGAAAAATGGTACACAGCTTGGGTAAAGCTGAGGGTGCCAAGAGGCGTCACCCGGAATCGAACACGGGCCCTCGGTCAGTAGCTCAGATATCCTCTCAAATATCACCTTTCAATTTCTTCCCTAAGATGATTCAAATCCTACAATATTAAAACACCCAAAAAATATAACAATAATAGCATACCTTTGGAAAGCACGACATGAACACAGCCATCGTCACTCTAGACAGTGCAAGAGGCACCCTTCGTGCTCCAATCCACTTATCATTTCCTGTGTCAAAGGATATCTTTGAACAAACTCGATTAGTATGGTAGGCTACGTACACGCTTGCTCATCCGAAGGTCGTGGGTTCGAACTCTGCCACGGGTACGAGCGCTACGTTGCCGTGTCATAAGGGCAACCATGGTTGAGATCGCCATGCCAGATGACCTCAACCACCTTGGAAATGTACAACTGCTCTATCGCTGGTATAAATTGGAAGATGGCAGCTAATATTTGGCTGGAGGCCCTCCACGAACCACGGTATGAAATGCAGAACAGTACGAAGACCATAAAGGATGACGGTTATAAAATGAACCTCATAAATTTTGAACCCTTAAAAGCTGCTGTGATTTGTTTGATAAGCACAACTTTTCTGGAAGGCTACCATGAGGGTAGAGCGGAAACAGGCGATTTGCGACGTGGAAACAGAAAAATAGCTGACGACACCGAAAGAAGGCCTGCCGCATGGCAAAAAATGAAATACCAGCAACGCACTTTATGCAAGGGTAGCTTGACAAGCTCGTACCCACGTTGGTACCTTAAGAATAGAAAAGTCAACTGGAGAAAAAGTGGTTGAGGAGGCGGCAAAGATAGGGCGGAAAGAAACTGACGTGAGAGGCATCAGGGTCACATTTCAGTCATGGATGTGCCATGCACCTGAAGTAGCATCAAAGAACCACGATCCATCAGAATCCCAACAGGACCCTCGCTGTTGTGCCCACAAGTGAGGCCCACTGCCACTCACTAAACTAAAACTTAATCATTTGTTAATTCTTCAGCTTTCTCCAACACGCGACGCTATTGCGGACTTAAGAGTCGACCCCGGTCCGTTCACACGCATCATATAGCTTAGGTATGAGCTGATATAGGCCATTACTTTAATTTTCTTCAATTAGCCAGCATATTCCACATACGCGTACTAGATTGCGGAGTAAAAATGGCATTGAAGGAAATAAAATCAAATAAGCCTGTGGGGGTCGATAATACTTCTGTAGAACTGTTAAATAGTTTAAGAAAACATGGAAAAAAGAAATTTTGAGCATATATTAGGGTGGAAATGTGGCCTGAAAATTTTGTTAGATCTATATCAATTCCCATCACAAAGAAAGGAAAAGCAGCAGTATATGAGGACTCTAGGACATTACTTTGATTTCACACGCAGCAAGGGTAGTAATCAGGATCATCACTAAGAGGATGGAGACGAAGGCAGACGACTACTTAATAGAGGATCATTTTGGGTTAAGTAAAGGTAGAGGTACACGTGACGCCATAGCAGTAATGTGGTCACTGATATAAGGAATGGGAAGTATAATAAGAATATAATTGTTTACTTCGTAGATTTTGGGAAGGCATTTCATAGGGTGAATCGAGACCACCTAATGTAGGAGTTACAGAAGATAGGAGTAGACTGGAGGGATAGTAGTAGGGATAGTAGACTCATCCGAAACCTGTACATGTCTCGGACTGCACAGGTGAGGCAGTAGTAGGCAGGGGAGCAAGACCGGGTTGGCCATTATCACGGGAACTTTTCAATGCATTCGCGGAGGAAATGATATGGGAGGCTTGGGAAGAACCAGAGGTAGGAGTAAGAGTAGGCGGAGAACTTATCAAATCAGCCAGGTTTGCGGACGATTAAGCTTTAGTTAGCCAATCAGCCATGGGGTTGCAGTCATTGCAGAGCTTACTACAGAATCAGTGTCATAGGTATGTCATGAAAATAAATGGGAATAATACGAGGGTAATGAGATTCTAGAGACATAGGAAACCTAAGTTAAACATTAAATTGGGTGGATATAAACTTGAGC